>JTDE01015002.1:0-10769 GCA_014338405.1 Paragonimus skrjabini miyazakii | reverse complement strand
ACTCAGCAGCAAAATCGATTAGCGTGGATGGACCGTGTGTCTGAAATCATTCTTGGCACGAACTCCGAAAAGATTAACCTTTCACAGTTGTTTCAACGATGAACAGTTAGTGGTGGTTCATGGTGCGTCCTAAATAAGTAGTTTGAGTATCCTGGCAACGTTGAGTGGAAATCAAAACATGACACAGTATGTCATCACACTGTGGTGTTTTCTTCTACCAGTCATTGAAATGAAATGCGTAAGATTGTCATTTTTCGACAAAACACTGCACTAGCACACGTTAAGGGTAGGGCTACCTTTCTGCAGAATTACAGTTCTTAATGAACGACGCAGTCGGGATCTCAGCCCACGTGGGAACCTCTGACTATTCGGCTTATTACCTATATCGAAGTACCAGTCTTCAGTTTGCTTGCTGAACTTACAAGTTCTCTGAAAGTGGAATTAAATAACACGACCTACTGTCAAGAAAACCGTTAGAAAAGCTCCCCTCAAACAAAAAACACTCCGACCGCCCAACGGTTGACCGTGACCGCCGGTGTATTATGCAATACGGTCGAAGAACAACTGGTATCTCCCAACTGCCCGATATAGCTTCAAGTACATCCACTGCACGCATCAGTGTTCAAAATCAGACATCAATGTCTTATTCACTGCGTCCTCGGGCTAAGCAAGCCCCCCACTGCCAGACTGTTGGGTCATTAGCTCCGGGTAGGGTCCCCCTATATCCTTCTGTCTCGCAAGTCAGACTTTTGAGTCAGAGACTCGGGGTGGGGTCCCTCAAGTCAACCCCCTTTCGCGGTATAAACGGCCGGGAAATATCAGAAGCTGTCGTTTTCCCGACAGTGACAATATTTATCCAACACAGCTTCTTCCTACTATCTTATCCCCCATGTCTTCTGCTTTCTATGTGCCTTCGGGTGATAATTTCTTTCTGAGGCCAAGATAATTGGTAAATACTGGGGCCTTCATTGTCCGACAAGTCGGCAGCAAGCTGCTCTGGCTAGTACTCTCTCAAGTCTGGAGCTTGATGTGTGGTGTGTGTCGAAGAGGCGAGTCTACGATTCTAGCAAGATTATCCATTTCACGGGGAGAGGTTGATATCAGAACAGACGTAATTACTCCAGATGATGTGGGAGATTGAAGAGTTGTTTGAATAACATAATAGATAGAATAAGCTTCACATGCGAAGAGGATGAAAATTCACACCTGGTGTTTCTCGATGTATCGGTCATAAGAAGACCCGATGGCAAGCTGGAAACCACAGTATATCGCAAACCGACAGCAACTGACGTCACCTTAAAAGCTGTGTGCGAACATTATTTCGACGTGCAGACACGCACTGTAGTTCAACTGAACTCAGAAGACAAGAACGAAAGCACCTGTACAAACTGTTCACTTTTTATGGGTACCCCGGCAGCTTCATAAAGGCGTCTGTCAGGGGTTTCACATGAACTGAACGTACAGAACCCAAAACGCGAATGACAGTGCCATATATTCACGGCACATCTGAAGCAGCACAAAGGATGCTCCAACTACTGGGCATCTAAATATCCCACAAGCCAAACTCACCACTTCGTTCAATTTTGGTGAGCGCTAATGATCGTGTAAAATCACTGAAACAGTCTGGCGTGATCTACGCGATTCCATGTCTGGGGTTTGACCAACAGTATGTGGGTGAGGCAGGCAAATAGCTCCGCACACGCGTGCACGAACACAAACTAGCGATGCGACGAGCCGACCCTAGATCACAACTGTGGCACCACTGCGCGGACAGAGGCCACGAAGTCAACATAGACCATGCGAAACTGGTCGCACGGGCAAAGATGAATGGGTAACCGCTTGTACTGGAGGCTCTCTATTCGCGGAATTCGTTAAATCGACATGTAGATATAGACAGTCACTACGCCAGCATCGTTGACACTAAAACGAAAAACGATCGAAGGCAGACCGAAAAGCGAACACGGTGAGCGGCAGAAAAATCTCATTCCAACACATTTGTTTGTTTGATAACGGGTCCCAGTGTGGATTTGAAGCGTCACAATAAATCTCTGATTACTCAGTGTGTGCTTCTTTTAAATATTTTAAGTGTATATTTACAGTTATGTGCATTTCTGTTTACATAATTTCCTGCTTGTCCTCTTGTTTTGTGAACCATTTACGTTAAAGAATCTGGTCTAGTCTTTTCTCGTTTTACTTTCTGTTTGCGGTCGTGACAGTATATCACTGGACATGAATTTATGAACATTGTCTCTAACCTCTCTGATGGTCATCGTTTTCATTTTACGGCGACTTCTAAAACAGTGTGATGCAGTTACGTCATAACGTATTAGTCGGATGGCACTGGAGCATCAGCGCTTCTTTTCTGAACCACGGTGATAGTGTTTTCGGGTCTGGTTGCTGATTTCGATTCCCTTACCTTTTGCGCCGTCTGGCCCTATTTGTGCTGTCTATGGTTCCATCAGATATTTCAGTTTGTTTTAATCGTCATATCCTGCATAGCTGGACGGTCACTTGTAGTAAGATATATTTTCATTAATTTCCCGGACAAAATGTTTTCTGTATGGCCTGGTTGGTGACGGTCTTGGCTTCTGTATTGTTGGCCTATGAGCTAACTCCGTGGTTTACTTTGAACTATTACGGAAATGTTGTTTACTCTTAAAGATATTTCTATAAGTCTTCTAGTAAACTTTGCATTTTTCGCCTCCGTTACAAGATCACTAAGCGTTACTTGTTAACACCGTACGATGAGCATAATGGTGTATTTACGTCTTAAATTAAAATCACTGATTCTTTTTTTATCACTATCGTTTTCTTTGGTTAGCTTTTAGGTTGTAAGCATATTGTTAATGATTCTGGCGTCGTTCAGTTCATTGCACGATCCTGGGATCGGTTCTCTGGTGGAATAAAAAAATTTCCCGAGTTGTTGTGCCACTCCGGTATGTCTTCTTTTCTTGAGTTCTTTACTCTGCAACGTTACTAGATTGATTGGCATCAGCCACTGTGTATTCCTTAGTTGCATTTTATTTACTGATCAACTTTCTTGTCGTGTCCAAAATGTCATTTTGATGTATTGCTTATGATGAAGTTTGAATGACTGGATTCGTAATCTTAAGTTTCATTGTAAATTGTATATCGGTTTCTTATTATAAAACAAACTGCCGCGCATGTTCGTTAGCCGAGCTCTGGGAAGGTTCGCTGCAATGAAAACGTTTTGGAAAATGTGGTTTGTAAACAGTTTGGCTTTAAGTCACGACTTCCAATCTGGCCTTTATACTCTGTGGAGCGTTGGCGTACAATATAAGTAGTTCATTGTTGCTTACTGTAACTCCTGATTACCCGTTGAGACGGACAAGAGTCCATTTGCTGTATTTGGTAATTTGCACGTTCCTAAACGACTGATTTTCGTCGATAAATTTAACTATTCATAAAATTATTCAGTGGCCTTGGCGGCGAAAAAGTGTTCATCAATTTATCATCCTTGACGAACTAACATTTACCAGACGTCGATTGATAGTTCAACATCAGCTGTTGGCAAATCATTAATAATCCCTGTTGTCTTGCCGTGTGTCCTCAGACCTCTTCTAGATAACTAGAAGGACATGAAATGAACACCAGGGTTGGGATGAGCAAGTTCTTACAACACGTTTTAAATCTGAAGTTAGATTTGTGATAGTGCTCTAAAAACGTCGTTACTCGTCCAAATGCGCTAATTGAGCATCATCCGACCAATCAGTTTGATTAGATCGTTTCCAGAAGTTGCTGGACCTCCCACTTTTTCCTCAAGTCCATTCGGGCCTATACATTCAACACAGTTGCAGAGCGAATAATTTCGTTTCTCCCGCTCTATCTTTCCGGTGCTTTTGGTTACGAATATTGGGAATCCGAGCATTGTGATCATAAGGCTGTTCCTGAACAATTCAATTATCGTTACGATCTTGCTGGTGCAACAGTCGGTTTGACGGAAGCTGTCAGTTCTGAACCACTGTTGAAGATGGGCATTGTAACTGTTCATGAAATTTGATAGTTCAAGGAATTGCTACCAGATTATCATACTTTCTGTGCCCCAAGGTGCATAAGTATAGATTTCATCTGCTAACACGATTAGCCGGTTTGGAAACCATCTGTGCTTTTTACGTAATCCATCTGTTTGTTCACGAAAACCGATCACGTACGTTTTATGAAAAATGAGCTGCAGTTACACGAATACTTATTGTTACCTAATTTTATTTGTGTGGTCATTAAAACAGACGTAACAATGTAATATTCTACGGATTTACCTTACTTCACTTTTGAGTGCATAGTATGTGTTCTTTCATCCGGTTAATGTTATCATGAGAAACCCATTATGTGACACTTATAGCTTGTTTGGAGTTAAACAACCAAATAATCACTTTTTGTTGTGATTTACTACTTTAGACCCGTTACACACACATCTTGCTCTTTCTGGACTTTCCTGCCTCAAAGCTGTTGCCGAAAATCGATGCAAAACATCTTTTCTGGATCTGACCGCGTGCACCATACCTTGTTCTGAAATTCAACAGTTTAGCGACAACTATACTGATGTTCGCGATCAATTTTTTTGTTTGTATTCCGAACATTTGGGCCCAGTCCAACCAGAGTTGAATATTTCCCGAAGGGCTTATGTGCATTTACAGACCGTGCGTGAAAGGTGGCAGTGTATTAAGGGCGGCAGCGTCGCCTGAGTGTGTATCCACTCATTTCACTTTCTGATTACTCTTTCAGTGTGCCTTTGCACGTGCAAAGGCACTGCTCGAATGTTATTCAACTACGCATCAATCCGTTCATACTTATTTGTTATTCTTAGCAATATATCTCCCTGAAGTTGTGACCCAACATTCTACCGTGTGTAGTTCCCGAGGAAACCCCTTTCTTGTGTGTTTTCAATCTATTTGTGTAGCCATTTTATCGCTCTTCAATGTTGTTTATCCCAAACGAACCTAGTGTTTCCTACTAGTTGTTGATGTTTGCCTTCATTATCAGTGTGAAATCAGGAGATGCTAGCTGCTGAATCCCATTTGGATGTTTGTTGTCAGTTCTGTTGGTCTACCGGTGGAGTTTTCTCTGTGATGGGAAAACCGGTCGACAATATACTAACAAGATATTTAGTGTCAATAACTGTTTGCTTCGCAACTTGTTACTTTTCTACGTTCGTGTACCAACGCTTGGCTCGTACTCTTTTTTGAACAATAGACGCGCTAGTAAATAGCCAGGTATTTGTGATATTTTTATTTTGCCATCTACCTTAACAGTAGTATTATCAACACTACGTGATTAACATCACTCTGTGAATTGATGCTAGATAGGTGAATATCGAGTAGCTATCTCAACTAACCTGTCTTATAGAACTATGAATATTCCCACCAAGGATCGTAATCATCGATGTTCACCAGTGTGTATGAGCAATTACCAGTGGCATCTGCTATGAGATTAACCTTGGTACAACCGTGGTTAATTGAGGACCTAGGCGCGCCAACAGCACGAACGTTTGACCGGTTTATTGTCCGATCTACTCAATCCAGTAAACAATAAGCACTGTATCAGTCAACTCGTGGTACGGATTATATAAAAGCAACCTGACTAGTTTTACGCTTATTCGTTTTGAGTGGCCTGGACACTATGATTGATAGTGTTTCATAAAAGACCAGCTCGTGGTGAACTTCTCGCTAGTACCACAAGATTCGATAATGTTTTCCAGCTTACTTAAGCTCGTGATTCAGTAATTCTCACAAAATGCTTTCATTTTGGTTGTTATTTACCAATAGAAAATTGGGATGACCAGTAAGTCGTTTTAATATAGATGAACCGTTTCATTTCTAGCAAACGTCACATTCAGCCGTGTATCCGTACGTATACCTGAATTCGTCCATGTACTATCATAGACTTCATGGTCCACTGGTACCATAAGATGTTGCTTCCAAAAACAACGGCAATCGAACCTCCCTCTTAGTCAACGCAAACTATAATAACTGAACGTTGATATGTGCATTTGTTAAGGTGAACAGTTAATCTAACTAACAGTTTGCAATGTTTAAGCTGAAAGAAGCCTGGTATAAACTTGTTACTATTATACTTGACTGTTGATCAGGCTTCGAATACAGTTTACGCTTTGGTTCACCTGGGAAAGATTGCCACGCCAAACTTTTAATTAACCATGTCTGTTTTACAAGTTCATTGGTAGTGAACGAGGCGCTTCCGTCAGTACTGTTTCAGCCGCGACGTCTTTATTATCAAAACTTCCTTTCAACGTGCATTGTTTATATTTCAGCGATTTCAATTACTAAACCGCTGTGCCGTTATCTCTGCTCCGTGGCGCGTTGGTGTGTCTTCCAGCACCTTTTTCACACTTTATCGGGGATTTGCTTCAGTCATACGCCCGCCTCCACCTCCTAATGATGAAGATTGTTGTGGAACTGGATGTGTTAATTGCGTCTGGTTACACTACGCTGATTGTCTTTTTTCTTACCACCGCTCTACTCTACACAGTGCAGAGCGTGAAAATGTTCAAAGTTTATCCGATGCTCTGCACAAGATCCGGCAGGAAGTCCAGAAAATCGAAAATCCCTATGCACGCGCATTTCTTATGGTGGAGTTAAATGCTCGATTCAAACAACTGTAGTGTATACATCAGCAAAGTGAAGTAATATTAACGATCAGCAGAACTTTTAGCGTGCAAAGTTACTACTATTGTTGTCGTATTGGGTTGCCTTTTATTGGCCTCACTCAATCTGTCAGGTTCACGTTCATTTACGCTTAAAAAAATGAAATCAGTTATTGTTTTCTCTTTGATATCCCATACATGGTGCACATGGGATGGCGCCATGTTAGATTACCGCATGCAAATACAATCGCATGTCGTCTTTTTCACACTGGTTTTAAGTTATTCATTTTCAAGTCTAGGAAATGCTCCTAAGCATAATTATTTCCGCTACAATGACTCTTGGTTACAACTCGTATAATATCCATCAACAACACAGGTCAAATCCCTACTAGAGCTGATAATGTGTATAATATGGGATACCCCGACACGGAAACAATGGAAATAATTTGTCACACATTAGGTATGTTATTATTGCTGCTGACTTGCACTGTTGAACACCGGTAGGCAATGGGGAATGTTTGTTAGCCTACATGAACATCGCTCATCACATCGCAACCCTCGTATTCTCCTAGAGGTTTCAGCCAACCTCTTTCGTTGTCTGATGTCTTGTAAACGTTCGCTTGTGGTAACAACGTCGCGTTACCAACAGTTTGACCTGCTGACGTGTTTTTAGAGTGGATGCGTCGTACAAAGTGGTTGATATGGTCATGCATAAAAGATAGCCAACTTAAGCGGATACATCCTGTCTATTAGGTGAGAGGTTTCCAGTTTTCAGATTCTCCAAGTAAAGTTGATTGCATTGGTATGCGGTGATTTTGCCTCACAGATCCTACGACTGAGTTGGATTAACGAGTGATAGCTTTGCGTCACCGATGCATGGTTGAATTTGTCATCGCAGGTATATTTTTTCTGTCAGAGTCGCGTTGGTTGCCTCACCATTCCAGTGTTTCGGTCACCTACGCTTGATAGCGTAGGTTAGTCGAAAGGCTTATCCGAATGCGAACTAGTGTACGTGATGTTCAGTGTGAAATGTCAAGCAGTTTGTGTAATACTTCCACCAAGTGAACTATTTAACTCAAGGATATTGGGTTCAGTGATTTCTGTTGTTACGTAAGCATCTCACTGCCAGTCATTAGGACTCATGCCTGCATGATCACTTGGTGGGTTCGAATCATTTTGCTTCTAGGACTAATTGGTTTGCGTTTAGTCTATTGAGTAAAGGTCATCCGGCTGAGGGTGGTGAGACACCGAACTGTGACCGTAGCTAAGGCCATTGAAATTCGCCTGAATAACCCATGATCCCAAAATCGTTTCGTGTGGCTAACTTGTTCATATTCAGCCTTGTAAACTGATCAAGGCACATGGTTCCAATGGTGTCGTGATGGCTACGTAACAATAATTTGTCTACCCTCATCAATTAGGCCCTTCTCTGTTTGCACCATTAATGATTACCTTGTAGAATTGTGGTACGAATGCCGTTCTTGGCTTGTTGATAAATCGTCAACAATGAGCTTATCCGCTACATTGTTCTAAATTTACTGTTTATTTGTCACTTTTCTGGAATCGGTGTTCACGTGGTGTATACAAGGTAAAGGATTCGGTGGCACTGTGCTTAGAAAGGTAAGGAGACGATAGACTGTTAAACATGACTATATCGACGGAAGAGTGAAATTGCTTTCATAATCAGAAGACATCACGAAAGTCTGGCAGCCTACCAAACTGGTCGACCACCAATGACTGGGCGACTGTGAATAACCTGCCATTTGCTCTCTTCCCAGATTTAGTAGATGGCTATTGAGGGCGAAGCGGAAGAACTTCTGATGAAGAGAGATTGTCAGAGGAATTCCTGAAGCACTGTTCCCCGGTTTTGGAACGTGCCGCGCTCCAGTTGGTCTGCTACAAAAAAGAGTAAGAAATAGTCCCTCGAGAGTTCAAAGATGCCCAGGTCGTATCCTTATTTACAAATAGACTGGTAAGCAGAGTACCGATAGTTATCGGAGAATAAGTCTGCTAGGCTGCGCTTAAGCTAGAATTCTGCTCTATTGACTGAATGCAGAAATTTTGCAGACCAACGTTCCTTGGGGAGCGACGTGGATTCCAGGTGGGTAGCATTACGAGTAACGGAAGCGTACGACGGCGAAGTGCCGATAGTGTAACCGACCGCTGTATGCCCTTTGTGAACTTTACTAAAGCGTTTGATTCCGTGGGTCGTGAGGTATTTTGGACGGCGTCTGGTATGCTTGGATATCTGGATGTTTGTCAATTTAATTGAAACGTTGCACGTTGGTATGAAGGTGCAGTGATGACGTTAACATTGCCATTGGCGTGAACCAGGGTTGAGTCCTAGTTCCGATCCAATTTAGTCTATATTTGACCACGATACTAACAGTTACTCATCACAACTTTAAGGACGATGCTGAGGTTGGGTGCCGCACAGATGACCACTTGCAGAATATTCAACGTTTCAGAGCCCCAAGGTAGCTACGTATTTCAGCTACATGCATGCCGTTGTTTACAGATGCTAGTGTGTTATTGACAGAACCTAGAGGAACTTCAGTGAATGACAACAGTTTTCACGACAGCTGGATCCAAGTCTGAACTGGATAACAACACAAGTGGGAGATTCTCTTTCTTTCAGCCTTCTTCGAGGAGAGATGCTAGGCCTACACCTGGAGTTCGCATCAATGGAGACGTGCAAAAACTTCCGTTACTTTGGTAGCAATCCGTCGGCAGACCGCGAACTGCTAGTTCGAGTGGCGAATGCTAGAGCTGCAATTGACACGTTTTGAAAACCAGCCTGAAGATAAAAACGAAACCGATTGTCAACCGCTGTCAACGCTGCCGTAGAGCAGTTACCAGTGGACATTGTATCAGCGAAATGTGCGCTATCTGAGCCACTTTTATCTACGTCGTCCAATATACATATTGGGTATTTGGCGGACGGTCACGGTTCCGAACACTGAGGTACTTCAGAGTCAGCAAACACTCACGGGATTGAAGACATGTTGATGCTCAGTCAGCTTCGTTTGGTGGGACACGTGCTTAAGACAGACAACGAACGGATTCTGAAGCAGTTGCTGTACGGGCAAGTAAAATCAGGTGAGCGAAGTCCTGGTGGTCAGAAGCTCCGGTATAAAAATGTTATTCAGGTAGTTCTTCCGTGTTGTGATATGGACTTTAGATCTTGGGAGGGCCTAACCTTGAACCGGACGGTCTGGAAGGATACGAGCTGGACGGACGATCGAAATTTTAATCCACGAAAGCTGGGCGGTCGTAAGTTCAAGCACGCTGTGACGACTGTGTGACATTGCAGTGACGTTACACGAATACGCAGGCTGTCCTAGATTGACAGTCCTCAACGGACCCATAGTACATTGCCAAAAAGAGGAGACGAGTACGCCAGGCGCAAGTAGATTAAGTCGCTCGACCAGCTCCGTCGTTTGGTAAACCTCCAGCGCTACTTTTTCGGAAACCTGGACCATGTTGGCCTTCTACTTTTTCATTTCTCCAACAACGCTGAGGGTTGTTCGGTTTTCAATTCACCTTAAACACATCGTTTATCTTCCTCATCGTATCCAAAGTGCAAAACTTTCAATCCCATAGTTTACTTCTTGGTTTATATTTTCAATGTCTTCTTTCCCAGGTTAGACCTTACTACTGAGGTTCTCTATACTCGTTTCCTAATATTACGGGTTTCACATTCATACTGACCTACCATCTGGCTAACCAGCACTCCTCCGCTGGACCACGAAGGCTTCCATTTACACACCTTCCTGTCCAATTGTTTCGTGTTTATACTAGATACGTGATGTGTGATTGGAACCGTAAGTGTCAGAATAATAGAAAAACAAATGTCGTCAGTTGTGCCGCCATGTCATATTCGCATGCCACAAATTACGTGGTCAGATTACTGCGTTTAGGTTGTTGTATCTGCTAACTCCTTTTTTTTACAGAGGACAGCGTTTGGTGTCCCTAAACACAAAAATTGTCTACTGCTAGACGTATCACAAGCTTCCAGTTATTTTTGGACTGATTACATCGTGCAGCCAGCTGGTGAGTTTTAGATGTACTGGAAACTTACGTAAAGGTGCTGCAGATTTCCCCGTCAAAGCTACGATTATCCGGGAAGCACAAGCTAGAAGGTATTAGG
>JTDE01015001.1:0-10693 GCA_014338405.1 Paragonimus skrjabini miyazakii | reverse complement strand
CGGCTGCCGCAGACGTCAATGCTCAGTTCCATCAAGTAGCAGGGACTCCTATAGGTGATACTGCTTTCTGATTTTCCTTCCTGCACTTTTCCTGCGGCTTGTAGCATGTCAAAATCTATGCTCCGGTCCTACTACTGAATAGCAGTTGTTTGAGTAGTATGTTACGATCGCTCAACTCCACTGCACTAGTAGCACACTGTCATACCTCAAAACTAAACAGTCGATTAATGGGGAAACAGTCAGCAATCGCAGTTCACTAGATAAATCAGTGCGTTTAAAACTGTGAACGGATCGATAAGTCAAAACACATGTAGTCCTGGTGTCACACAAGTGACCATCAGAGGGGCGGGTTAACCAGTACCTTCTCTTGCATAAATGAGCACAGTTCGATCAGGGAAAGACGTACGTAAGGACGGCGTGACGCTCATCCGAACAAGGTTCATAATTCGCAAACAATAACGTCTAGGTGATCACCAGAAACATTGACGAGTTGCAGTTTCAGACGGCGATCACGAAAGCAGTGACCGACTTTTGCCAGAAAATGAAATTTGCTCGGACTTTGCCTCTGTATCGCACATTAAATGATTAGTACGTGTTGACCTGGTGATTGCTATTAGCCAGTTAACCCATAATTTTGCTGCTGATTGGTTCACCCTCACTTGTCTGGATACCCGCCTATGATACTCCCTAGTTCGTCTAGACGACTGCCCAACCACATAGTAAACCAACGTAGATGAGTTGTAAACTGACAGTTGATCTCTCAGATTTAGAGTGCTTACTGGGAAACCGTTGAATGAAATGTGTAATCTGGCAACATTAGCTTTGCTCTCAAGGAAATGGTATAGGCTACGTGATATTTATTCGGGCAGTGTGTTCTTCTTAATGGTAGTCGCATACAGCTTCCCTTCACTTCAATTCCTGTAAGTTTTGTTGTCGACTGAACCCTTTATAACTTATGTTAACGAATCGATAGTATTTATAAACAATGCTCAATACGCCCTATATGCAAATGATCTCAGAAAAGACTAAATAGATGTATTTGTCCACTGTCTCATGATGTATAATTCCAAATTGGACTTGAAAGATATTATGAATTGCGCAAGTACATCACACATAATAACATAGTATTAAACCGCATCTCATCGCTGACGTTACCCTTGTCTACAATTACAGGAATATCACTGCAAGATCATGGTTCTAATCCACACACTTCCTTTTTCCTTGCATGTGGACTGTATCTGGGTTTATCGGTTCATACCTAATCTCTCACTCACCCTCCCTCTATCTCTCCGTCTAGATATATATATATATATATGTATATATATATAAAAGAATACTAGTTTGTTCTCTTGTAACTTAATTCGTCATGTAGCAGTAAACTGAAACGTTTCCAGCCGTTTTTTTGTATGACAGCACGGTTCACACTCGTATATGTGTGTAGTACCTTCAAGGTTTAGTTATCAAAGTTATATAAAACAAGTAACATAATCCATTTTGGGTTTCTTCTAACTGCCAACTGTTGAGTCTAACACACAGCGTCCCTCGAATTGAATGTATCGATCAGAATGGATTGTGTCTTTGTATACACTGTCACTGAAAGTGAATCAACTGAAGACGTCCAGTCATAGAAACCACAGAAAGACTATTGACAAGGGAAACCAGAGATCTTACGAACATCTGATTCAATCCGTAAAGGATGATAAACGAAGAGTTCAATAGTCTCACGGAAGTGAACTGGAGACTTCTGCACCTGCAAGAGCTTGGAGATATGAAACGTGCTATAAGGGAATGAGAGAATAGATGGGTAACCAAACATAAACCTAACCACAGGCTATCAATCGTGTGACGAATACACTTCAGCATACAGAACAGGAAACAGCTAACTAGGACCAGTTGATAAAGGTCGAATGGAGGATTATCCTACCGGAATGACTTCGATAGCCAAGTTTTCAGAAGACCCTACTTAGGTTTCCGAATGTATGCGTCGAGCCTGTGATTAAATCATTGGATGTTGGCACCACTAAGACAGCTTCTGATAAGTTATTATCGATTTTGGGTAATGTCAGTTAATCAGGTAGCTCGTTCTATGATATACGTCTAGTTAGTTACCTCGAAGACAGTGGTTTTGAATGGGTGGAGAGAAATTTCGCAATGGAGACTGTAATTGACGCACGATCTTACATGCAAAAGGTTGATTATTGTGGTATGCCAATATTACATTGGGAATTGTACCAGGTTAAACAACAGGTATGAAAATTATAACGGACGAAAGTTTGTGATCTGTTTTTCACTATTAATCATATTTTCTCAACGATGCTCATGCCCTTTCAGGAGGGCGCTGTTAGCGATCCTGACAGTGAAAATTCCAGAGGTTTAATATCTCGATAGCTGACAATCCAGAGGAGCTCCGAATCATGACAACCGTTCAGGATCTCGATAACATATAATCCCGACAGTTCGTAGATTCTACTGAATGAATTTATTTGGTTTATAATCTCAGCAGTTGAAATTCGTAATATCTGATGGGTAGTAATAACGATAAATGAAAAGTAGGAACTCAGTTTGGACGAAATCCACGCTTTTATTGAAATGAAACATGTAATGCGGTAACGAAAACCCCAGTTTACGGTAGTGCGTTACGGACGTCTTCAGAGGATGTCGTTCATTCAACACTTTCGTCGTTGCTTGCCCTTCGCATCGCTTTGGTTTTCTGCTGACTCAACATCATTGGTAACCGTCTCTGCGCTATCTATTTTTCACCAGCCACGGACAATGGGTCTATTGCATCTATTCTGAGATAGAACAATTCCACAAATTCTTTCATCTCCACTCTTCGGATAAAACACTACTGACAAAGATGACCCGCTGTTTTCCCGTTTGGACAATTCAGTCCGTCCAAATCTCCAGTCGTCGATCTGGATTCAACATGAGCATAAGCAGGTGAACCTGAACACTACTGATCCAGTGTGCGAGTGTACACGAGCGAACACTCATATCACTTCTCACCGCCTACTATACATGCGGTCTGTTCCTTTTGTTCGGCTGATCCATGACCAAAAA
This sequence comes from Paragonimus skrjabini miyazakii, assembly GCA_014338405.1. Taxonomy (NCBI): domain Eukaryota; kingdom Metazoa; phylum Platyhelminthes; class Trematoda; order Plagiorchiida; family Troglotrematidae; genus Paragonimus; species Paragonimus skrjabini miyazakii. The sequence goes on along the minus strand of JTDE01015001.1, from coordinate 7,633 downwards.
CTGCTAAACTAGTTACAACGCTCAAACGATAAGTCAGGCGTTCTGGGCTACAAAATCCCGCCAGTCGATAAAGCAGTTAGAAAACTTTAAACGCCCGGTTAGTATGGTAGGTTTGTACATACGGTGACTGGACGATATTCATCAAAGGCCACTTAAACCGTTACCAACAGCAAGAAAAATGTGTATTATTGGATCAGCGATCGCTGTGGTTGAGTGAGATGATTGCGGTAACACATATAAAATATTTGTCTTTATCAAGGGTAGATTGGCAAACCTGGTAAGTATTCTCATAGTCATCATCATCATCATAACAGCCATGAGCCTGACCAAAAGGTACTGTGGCTCGGGCCGCCGCTCGCCTCAACAGTGACGTGGAATATCTTAGAAGAAAACGTTACTAAGTAGGTTGAAAATTATTGAGAGAAGACTAAGAGGAGGAAGTGGAAATGTTATGGATACAGGTACGCCATTGACTACGACACCGCCATCTCGGATAGCGTCTCTAACCAGCGGTTTGAGTGATCACGAGGACCCCATCCAGGCAAGTGACACCTACCCACTTTGCTCAATGGAGCAGTCAAGGTCTTCATATTTCGTGACCAGGTTGTTGCTTGACCACCATGTGGTTTGACCCAACTGTCAGTCGTAGAATGCCGTCACCCGTGTACAAACTCAATCCATGTCAGTAGTCATGGCAGTAATCATCGTGTGCCGGATGACGATAGGTGGGCCGATTCCAGCCTGATTTGATAGATGACTGACATCAGTATCGCCGTGTAGGGATCCGGATAACCACGTCTGAGACCGACAGATAATCATCATAGCAAACCCGTCAACAAAACCCCAACGCATTCGCCCGTATATATTCCATAATCACTTTGTTAAACTTGTGAGGCACGCATCAGATCAATCACCTACTTAGTATATCCTATCCAGTATGCACAAAATCCCGACGATGATAACCTTTCCCTCATACTTCAAGGGATAATATGAATTGTAAAATCGATTACGTCTGTCCAGCCAAGACCTGACACGGGACGCTGCACACAGTGTTTAACAGTCAATGCTCCACATGGTTACTTGTTCTAACTCTGTCATCAACGTAAGTTTCGGTGCTATCAACCCATTACCATGTTAATTGCTTGGCATGACTCTTGACTACGAACACTGCCGCAGCAGCTACTCAAGATTTACCATACACTTCTATGTAGCACATCAAAAGGAATGTCTAGTCAACGCTAAGCGGCATGTTGAACAACACATCTTACCCTGACGAAACCACACGAGCTAAACGATGTATCATCCTACAGTGATGATTTTCAACTCTAAACGAGTTATACGTCAAGCAGTCTTCTCACATCAACTCATCCGTCCGTCATAACCAGCAATCTTCCACTGTTTCAATTTGTGATTAACAATAACTAAACTCTTTTCCACTGTACTTTCAGGATTTTCATAAATCCGAACACTTAGTTATATAGTATTGTTGTTATCGTACACTGGTATCGCATATGTGTTGTTAGTGACGTCATTAATCTTTTGATTATAAATGAGTATTGTATTGCTTTAGCATGCATATTGATTAACCAAATGTCGGTATGCTTTGGTGAGCATCCTTGTCATAGTAAGGTCAGGAATCTGACTATTGCTGTGTTGACCTGACAGAATCGTAACCAACTGTCAAGATTATGAGACTTCGGGATACTGAATGTCATAGTTATGACTAACGGGATTTCGATGCAGACTTCCTACTCCACAGAATACAGGCGTAAAACTTTGCTAGTTTGCTGACGACTGAAGTGCAACAATGAGATAAATGCTGCCGAAAGGTTTCATGAGTGAAACGTCTTAAACAGTCCGATAAGTAATTTTAGCGACTTGAAAACTTGGCAACTTGGCAACTTGGAAACAGACGATGTCGAGTTGAATGATTATTCCAATGTCAGACGCTCCATGACGTAAGTATAGGACCATTCACCTTTCATAAGCAACTTCGCAACATCGTGTCTTAGACGCTGGGTTGCTAATTACAATGCTTCTCAAACATTAAGCATAAAATAACTAAGCTGGAGCTTCGACAATGTATTGGTGAGATGTTTGGTGGGATCCTATAGATCTCGACTTGGTAATCCATAAAGGAAGGAAGCACCCTACTTCATGTTGGTTTCTCATAGCACAACATTATAGTCTTCCATAGAGATTGAACATCACCCACAATTGATCGCAGTTGTCGCATTCCCATAGATTTTCCAGTCGACCCCTTTCGAAAAGAAGCACTAGACTCGAGTTTCGTTCGCATTAAAGCTTGTCAGTAGTGCATATCCTTCCTACTGCCGGGACTAGAAATCTGGCCAGGCTTTTATGAAGCAACCGTGTTTACCACTGCGCCATTGACCTCACGTTAGGCACGACCGAATTATCATATGTGAACACTCAACCACTTTCGCCTGTGAGTAATGATCAGGTTGCCCGATCGCCTCGATAGGATACACAGTTATTGTCTGTTAACTCCAATCGACAACCCCTCGACTAGGACTTCTCTCCAAGTTGAACTCACAGAAATCATTGACTTGTTGAGCCGTATTTAATTACTGATAGGTGGTAGGGGATTTTGATTGTCATACAGATCAATTGTGGGTGATGTTCAATCTATATGAAAATCAAAATCCCCTACTACTCATCAGTATAGCCTTTATTCACTGGAAGGAAAGAGACTCGGTCAGGTTGTATTCAGTCGTGTGAACATTCGTATGATTTCGTTGGTCCGGACGAAGCTGTTGAGTTAAGTCACGTCGAGTAGATCCGAGAGAAGAATGGTCACGTATGTGTGCAAGGCATCAAATACGATGGCGTTTGCGCAGTCAGACTCATTGACTGTCGGGCTGGCACAGTGTGTTTGAGATCATTGTGAAAGCACGCACGGGATAGAAACAAGATGGTTTTTGTGCTACTTTAAATTCTAGTCCCGTGCACAATAGATTGCCTAGTCATGCCACTTACCATAATCCAACCGACTGACGGCAACATTTGTCACACAATTACAAATCTCTGAAAGCCTTCTGCATTAAAAAAAAATTCGATAGGTTACGGAGCTGACAGCGTAGTAGTTGTAAACTTATCCATATGTCCACATCATACAAGCGCACCATATACCGCATGAGTGAAGTGCAAGCCACGTCAGTATCAAAAAAACAATTACGTGCAGCAGATGGGTTTTAATTGGAAAAGTGCATGTGGTGACGTTTAAGATCTATTCAGTTAGGCCGACAACATGACACGAATGAGCGTCCTACCAGTTTCAGATAGAAAGTGATCCAGATCATATTTCATCTATTTCCGCCTTGGGAAAACATGCAATGTTGAGAAGGTTTGAAAGAACTAGAGTTTACCTTCCGGACAGATAAGGTTACACCCACAAGAGGTTTTCAATTGATTTAGGACATCAGAAAACGTCGACCGCATTTTCGCAGGACAACCTTATCTACTAGTGAACGACAGTAAACTCACACTACCAGTGCCTACATCTAAGCGAGACAGACGCAGTGACAGCCGATGGATAATTAACAAAGCGGAATTTCCGTAATATGAAACAAGTTTAACTTAAATATGCTGGCAAGTCTCATTCAAAGAAAGTTGGAGTACTGCTCATATTTTAATTACCGGAGGGTGAGAAAGTCGACTTCCCTCAATCATAAACATAAGCGAAGTTTTGAGTGGGCGGAATGTTGCGATTCCTAGACATCTCAGTAGAAATTATGGTATTTGGTGAGAAGTTGAAATTCAACCGAGACTACCCATGTTTACGAAGACGGTAGTGGCAAAAACTTACACTGGTAAGAAAAACAATCTCAGGTGATCACTGATGGTTCAGTATTCATTCCCGAGTACATACGTGGACAATCTGGCTATATTGGATGGCAAACGCAATTCCCATTAATGTGTCAACATACCACAGCCTTCTTATTATCAGCTAGTATTTCACATGTGACAACAGATTCATTTATCAACAAGACAGTTTCCCCATACATGCTTCCAGGTTCACAACGTCAACAGTAGTTTGATTTTAGAATGAACACGGTGAGTTTAGAGGGGACGTAACAGCCGGCATATAAATTGGTAGGTTTACAATTTTGTCACGACGTTCGTAGACACCCTGTTCGAGGCGTTCACCATCCTCTCGAGCGGTACATGGTGATGCATCACATTATCACACTGGAATCTCTATAGTTACTAGATGGATATCTGCGTAGCCAGTGAGAATCTCGTAGTGCACTAATCTGTACTCATACTGACCAGTGCAACTGGAGATGATGCACAAGAACACTTGTGCTAGTTAAAAAATCGAAGGCTTTGATCAGCAAACATAAGTTCATTAGTTCGATTTCAGACGGTACTGATAACTTTGTACTTCTGCACAAATGACAACGACAACGGATCGATCAGTGTAACAGCCATAATTGCTAACAAACATCGATTCCAATTACTTCGATTTTTTCATATATATGGGTTTTTCTATCTTCAGTTACATTGACTGTTGATAGTTTGCACATACTCATAATCGGCTGAAAGTAGCACAATGATCCTAGGGTTGTGATCGCAAGAGACACTTGGCTTGGGAAGCTGCGTATTGCCGGACACCCATTACAAGGCAAAGGAAACTACAGAATCACAAAGGTAAACATCATTTTGCACGGCCGACGTATATCCACATCCTTAGCAGTCGTGCGACGTCAACCACTGGTGACACGCCTGATTTTCAGTTCTCAATCTTCCTGCTATCAAGACGTGCTTTAGTTTCCGTGCATTCGAGTCATGCCATACTATTCACAAACGAATCTGCAAGTTATACAACACTAGTATTCAAGTTGGAAATTTGGAAAGGCGTGTTGTCGTTTTAAATGTGATGGCTATTTTTGTAAAATTATTTTTCTGTCTGACTGTATTACTACAATTTTTCGGTCATTCTGAACGAAAAATTGTCTTTGATATGAACCAGGTAGTTGGATCGAAGGGTTTTCATAAACCACTGATACAATGACTCTTGACGTGCAACCTCACAAAACGGCAAATGAACGCATGTGTCGATTCATTCATGAGTATTAATCCCCGATTTGACATTGTATTTTGGAGTGTGCCAATTTCACCTGCTCAAACGTATGTAGATTATTCCAGCTTCAAATCCCAACAAGTACATCATTAAAGTGGAATCACAGCCAGCCGTCTTCGACAAACGAATTAGTGTTAGTGTTGTGTCCAATCGAATGCAAGTGAGCCATGCAGTCGGCCAATCAGATTGCTCTGACCTTCAAGCGATCGATAGCACATGCGGGCAGCGGTTGCCCGTGCCATGTGGACTGTGGACGTGAATCGGTTGCCCTAATAAAGCTTACTTAATACTGGTATTTCCGTCGTTCTTGAATACAACAGGTAGGAAGAGCTTGTGATCAGGAAAAGCAAAACAATTAACTTAGATTCTCGTTTCAATGTGGCTTTCAGTTGTGTCTGGATGCCTTCAAAGTTAAACTGAAGACAAAAAACCTACGGGTTGTCCTTACTTGTTCGTTGTGCAGACTGCTTGAATTTCATTCAAACTGGTGTGTATGTACATAATTAAACTTTCTTCTGAGCTACACAGTTTTACCTACCCTAAATAGTCTATACGAAAGCATGAGAACTTAATTCAATATGCACAAAAGGTTTCTATTTCGGAAGCCTTACCTTCAGTTTCATATTGTGTGTCTTACAGCAAACTAAGCATTGTAAACTAAATCTATTCATTAAGTAACCGGTAAAATTCAGTAACTGTGTTTCAATCATAGCGAATCAGTTGGGATGGAAGCGAACAAATGTGTGCACACCACAAAGATAGTTTGTCTATCTTTTCTTCTTCCCTTTGTGTTTATTCTCTCACCTGCTGTTGTCAAGCCGGTTGCGTTGGGAGAACCACAAGGCGGCTATCAGGAAGCATTCGTAAACACCTCCCAAAATGGCTTCGCGACGGTTCGATAAAACTCATTTCCAGTGCCATTGGTTCTCATCTAACTGACACTGGTCATCAAATTGAGTCGGATTAAGCCTTCCGAGTCATCTACAAGGTTCATCAAGCCCACTCTAGATCTGTCAGATTGCGATTGTTATCGACGGCCGAGGCAATTGCCATCAGATTCTACAACCCTTGTAACTGTACCAAAAATCAGTTCGTGCAAGCCCTACACTTCCCTTGGCTAACTATTGCACAGCCACTTAAAACCTAAGGAGGCGTGAGCTGCTGGACTCCGACGAATGCGTCTCACGGCAGGCACGAGTGATAATGCCACACATTCACCAACACTCCCATCCTCTCCAGTAGACTGTGATCCGCCCCATGTCGATGAATCTAATGACCTATTTGACTTACTCTAGTTTTTCATATATAAAACGCATGTACCCTATGTAACCGTAAAAGCCCGATGAGGATTACCGGAAAACAGCTTTTCACATAACTGACTTCTTATGAAATCTATGTACTTCTACCGCATGAAACCACACTGTTCATCGTTTGTTGAATCGAAGTCAAACTGATCTTGGAGTCAAGATGGTAAGCCAAAGAATATAGTGAACGGTTCGAGAGCAACTGAATTTAGTCAATGCTACCCGATATTGCCAAAAAATGCGCCTTCTTCCGTTTGCACCTCGTATACTTACAATATAAACTGGCCGGATATCACTCATCCGAAGTGAATGGTGCAGTCTATCCCGCTGTGTTGATGATCGCTGTACATTGTTCATTTTCTTATTTGGACGGATGCGTGACGATTTTGTCTCGAGCTCAATGAAAAAGTACTCTTTTGGAGAGTTAAGGGTAGGCAAGTCAGTAATGCTATGAACATTCACACGGTCACAAAGTCCGATATTGATCAACAGAAGGGAGTGAATACAGCTGAGAGTTTCCACTGGATAATTCGTTCGGCACCGATGTGAGATTACTGGCGAAGTGGTCAACACGGTTGATTCATGAAAGCGTTGTCTGAGTTCTACTTCCGACAATGCCAGGGATCGGTATTACTGCAGTGAAGTTGAGCGATCGTAACATACTAGTCATACCACCGCTATTCAGTAGTAGGGCGGGAGCATAAATTTTGACATCGTAAAAGCCGCAGGAAAAATGCTGAAAGGAAAATCAGAGTGCAGCATCGCACATAGTGGTTCCTGATGCTTAATGGAAGTGAGCATTGACGTCTGCGGCAGCCGAGACGATCTGGGTCCGATTATCGCGTGCAAATGAGTGGTTTTGTTTAAGGTCTTGTTTAAATGCTTAACCCATGTGTTGGTTTGACGAATAAACAAACCTTGTGCCATCCGCGTTCTTGGATCACAACAATTGGTGCCGTGACCAGGATTGGAGGATGTAGATCCCATGGCCGCAGCCGTTTGAGAATGCGGACGTCCGAAGCTTCCTGGAGGACTTCGAGGACGTGGCGGAAACGGTCGGAGTGAAGACCGACCGTGCGAAGCTGGCGGCCCTGCGGATGCTGCTCAAGGGCTGGGCGAAGGTGGTTCTGGAGGCGGCGCGAAGATGGAGTGGGCCGCCGCGAAGGAGGCGCTGATCCCAGGGTTCGGCAGCCCAGCCGATTGCCAGGAGGCAATGCGGCAG
>JTDE01015000.1:0-10833 GCA_014338405.1 Paragonimus skrjabini miyazakii | reverse complement strand
CACCAGTGGCAACGCAGACTCCCAGTCGCTTACTTTGGCTGATAACCATTCTTTGACCGTTCAGATTTTACCGCTCAGTTAGGCCGTTCGTTTGCGGGTGATGTGGTGTTGTTCGGATGCGCTCGGTTCCCAGTTGTTCCATGCGTGTTCGAAACTCCTCGCTTTCAGAACATGGTCTTTGATCTGTCAAGATCGCCCTTAGTAAACCATGGTTTGCTACGCTGTGCTTCATCAACATGTCTCCCACTATATATGCTTATTGGTTCGGAACGCCAGCCGCTTTGATCCAACGGGTAAAGTATTCTGTCATGACCAGAACGTACTGGTTACCGCGTACGCTCAGTGGAAATGGGCTCATAAGATCCATCGGCCAGAGTTCACCGACTTCGGAAACTGGTATTGGTTGTAAGGGCTGTTGGGTTCCCTGACTGTCGCCTTTTAGTAACCGACACTGTCGGCCAATATACTTATTGTTGCAGCAGATCGTGTGTCCTAGTGCATTGGGTGCGTGCCGTTTTATGACAGTCTGCAACCAGTTTCCTCCTCAGTTGTCACGGGATGACTACCACGCAAGGGCGCTCAACGCCACGTTGTTATGTCAATAAGTCCGCACTGTTTAAGCCAACTCTTCTCCATTGAGATGCGATTATTTTCAGCTCTTCATCATTAGTATTTGTTTGGATCCTCACGCCTCTTGCCAGAGCTTCAAGCAACTTCCGGAGGACCTTGTCCTGATGTTGTAGACGTACTAGTGTTTGTGGGTCCTGCTCCATTACTAAGCCGTTGACTCTAAAGGTCACTTTGGAGAGTTCCTCGCCTATCTGCGGTCGAGAAAGAAAATTCGCGACGCAATTGCTCGAACTAGGCACTTGATTGATCGTAAAATCACGTTCCTTTAAATGCAATGCCCGTCGGCCTAATTTTCCTCTCGGGTATCTCGCAGTCCTGATCCATTCTAGAGGTTTGTGTTCCGTCTCTACGTGGAACTGTTGACCCAACAGGTACGGCCTCCACTTCTCCAGTGTCTAGACGCCAGCTGTGCGTACTTGGTTGAAACTATCCTGTCGCTGTCCTGTGAGTGTTAGGGAGCCATACCTGGTTGACAACCTTTTGAGCTTCAAGTCGATCACGACATCTGCTGCAGCGAGGAAATCCGCTCTAAGGATCGTTTATCTGGTTTCTGGGGACAATGAAACGATATTTTACGATGTGGCTGCCGATACGCACCCCACGCTCACACCGTCAACCAGTAAACAATGACCTCCAATAGTCCTGATCATCATGAATGTCGGTTCTACGTTTTGCTTTCCTGCACGAGCAATCAACGAAATAGCCGCCCGTATATTGACCAAACGCTCTTCCGTCTCTTCGTCAACTTTAATCCTTGTATGTACGCCGTCCTTCTCAATCGCTCCCATTACTAGTTGACCCGCCCAACAAAAAGAACAACAAGGAAACACTTTATTTTTGACCTCTTAACTGCCGGGTTGGGCAATCCTTCTTCCAGTGCATTCTGTGTTGGTATTGCCGTTCACATCCACTGAGGCCACGGACATTACTTCTAAATCCTGAGTCACCTTCGCAAACTCGTCAAGGTCCATCGACCGGGCCACTTGGGCAATACGGACTTGATCGCAAATGGTCATCGGGAGACCTTCAATAAACTGCTCCGTTAACAATTGCTGTCTTGTTTCTTGGTCCAATCCTGGCAGAGCCCTGTCTAGCAAACTTTGCAGATTGGCAGCGAATATAATTGGATACGCTCCTTGTCCAAGCCTGACCGCCTTGAACCGCCGCATGCCCTCCTGTTGATCGGCCAGGCTGTCAAACGCAGCCAGCAACGCCTCCTTCGCAGCGACCCCCTCCATCTTCGTAGGGCCTATTCTCGCTGTGTCCAGCACCGCCTTCGCCCCACCCTTCACCAACGTCCCCAGGTCGGCCAGCTTCTCATGGTCGGTCTTGACTCCGACCACTTCAGCTACGTCCTCGAAGTCCTCCAGGAACGTCCGGACGTCTCCACTTTCAAACGGCTGAGGTCAGGGTATCTTCATCCCCACGTTCGTCAAGGTACCAACTGTTGTGACCGCAAAAACGTTGGCCTGCAAAATCGCTTATTGCACGAACTTCCGTACAGGTCATGTTAAACATGGGACCACAAACGCATACACTCATTTGCACGGCTGACGAGCATCCACATACATTGGGTAGCAGTACTTTGTCATTCGTCCTGGTGGCATTTCTCCCATAGCGCATACACATTATTCCGAGAGCCTCTTCTGGTCTGTCGTTTACCTGGCGTTGGGGTCTTGTTCTTTTGTTCCTGAATATTGCTTGTGAGCAATATACTGCCTACAAGGAGCTTACTACTCACAAAGGAAATGCCTGTTATACAACACCAGCAGTGATGAGACAACCAGTACGATGTTGGACTAGTGACTTTGGCCACCTTTATCCTTTTTAGTGAGAACCTTTCTTCACTGACATTCGGACTATGGACTTCTGTTAACTTCTCTTACCTAATAATCACACGTGTCTGTCCAGTTCTGGTACAAATTAAGAAAAATCATGGAGAGTTTAATATCATGTTATCCGGTTGAAATGGTTACACAATGTTTCGGAAATAACATTTCACAGATCTGCCCAATTGCTACCAAATTGTGACTATGGTGTATATCGGACACTGTGCATAGGGCAACCTGGCGGCTTCACTAAATTGGAAGTAAGTAAAGTTGATCGCTCTGCAAATAACTTATTGACAATTAGAAACGTGAGCTCTGTGATTACTGTACTCGGAATTTCGAACACTGATAAATTCGTGAAACTAATGCAATTTACATCGAATATCTTTACCATTTATGTACATCCCACTGGGTGGTGTGTTCCACTAATTCACCATAAACACCTGGACGCAGTGATCTTGTTATCTATCTGGTACGTGCTTGTCGAATGGAAAACTATACTTTGAACGCGCGGGAATATGAGCTGCAACACTGCGCTATTTGAGTTGGATAGAGAATGGGGAAAAACCAGTGTACACCAATGTTTTCAAACTTAGTATTTTGAAGAATGGTCCGGCTAGCTTACCTCGACGCTTATTCGACAGATTTTTATGTATCGGCTTGCTACGCAGCTAGTCCAAAAGGTAGTCGCGGCCTGTGATTATACATCACTCCTCGGAGATCTAACGTGACAAGGCACGACTTTATAATTCTAATGAATAAGATACACTTGCCTGTCGCAAGTAAAATCATCCGTTTTTTCAGAACAAATTGTGACCCATCCTACTGATCACCAGCCATAGGTTGGACAACTGTTGCGAAGTATTTGGCTCTCATTACCATCAAAAACGTAGATTTATCTATTTCAGCTTATGAGCAAAAGAGAACGCAACAGCTGACTGAAGTAATCCGTAATTTTTTCTACTGCTAACGTGTCGTTCCGGACGCAGAAGTTTCTGCAGATTAAATCAACAAATTACAACTTTGGTGATGGTTTAGACAATTTAGGCTTGAACTGCGGGTTTCTGTATTCCAAAGAATCTTTTATATCACGAGTGAAACGTTGCCACCAATACAAGTTGCCGATCGCCTACAAGCTGTTTCGAAACTATCGATGCGCAAGGGGTCTCAAAAATGTTTTAACAAGCAGTGTTTCGTTAAAGCCCTCAACACCAAATTATCATGTGATCCTTGCTGAATGCTACTTATGTGTTAAGCAATTTTATTATCCAACTGAATCTAACTCTATTAAGCTTAACAAGCTCACCGGCAAGGACCAGACAAATGAGATTCGTACATCAAATCGTTATCTGAAGAACGTTTTGGTTCATGTGAATTTCGGTACTCTACAGAATCGCCAGGATTTATTACAGGTCACCTGATCGATCATTATGGACAACGTTAGTTTGCTTACTTAAACTTGTGAGATCTGATTAGTGAGTTAGATGAACTTGGCATAACTGGGCGATCCAGCTAAACGATGCCATTTGGTCGCGCCTATTTCTTTTTCGATAGCCCATAACATGGGACGTACTGTAGAGTAATTCGTGTGAACCGGGTGTGGTCCTGACCCAGTAGGAGAAAGAACCTGCCACCAGTTAGAATTAATTCTTAAACATGGCTGAATAGATGAAAAGATATACAACTACATAGAACCCAGCGACAGGTAATTGCATCAACTGTGCGATCTTCCCAAAACCCACAAGCAGGTTATGCCACTTCGACCTATAGTAACCATGTCTAATTCACCTCAGTACAAACTGGCTAGATGGCTTGTTGAGATTTTGAAGCCAGCCATTCAAAGGTTTGACAGCTATAGTATCAACGACTCGCTGGAACTTGTGGATGAGTTGGATCTAATCAATATCAAGAATGAACATATGTGTTCCATAGATTTTCAGTCTCTGTTTAACAATGTCCCCGTGAGAGAAACTGTTGACTTCGTGTTTGAACCGATTGATACGGAAAATGTTCCTACGCCAATTCCAATGATAGAAGGGCAGCTAATTGGTATCATATCACAACTCACATGCTACAGACGATATATAGTTGATACCTTGGTCACTGCCAAAAATAGAGAGTTATACGAACAATTTGTTCTGCAGATTAACGGCGTTCTTCCCAACCTGAAGGTGACGTGTGAACCAGAGGCTGATGAAAGTCTGTCCTACTTGGACATACTCATCACACGAAGACCCAACGGATCAATAAAGCATGGCATTTACAGGAAACCAATATGGTTTGGTCAGTATATGCGTTTTATTAGTTTCAACCCGCTGAAACACAGGCCGGGTGTGATGAGAACACTGTTCACAAGTGCACATCTCACTTGCACATCCAATCGTGTTGAGCAAGGGCTAGAAGTGCTTAAGACGACTCTGGAGAATAATGGGAACCCCAGAAGCTTTATTCAGCGTCACAGGGGATGAAGGCCCAAAAGCAGTAAGAATGATGAGGTCCCCAAGAAATTAGTATATATTGAGCTACCCTTCAAAGGGGATATCTCGACGATGCGAACAATCCAACGAATTGTTTCTCCGTTGAAAAGTACTTACAACACAGCTGAATTGAGGGTCCTTAATCAGACTCGCAGGTTACCTGTGTCTACAATTTAAGAAGGTCAATCTGTAGGCGCCAAATCACACTGCGTTTACTAATTCTCATGTAACTGCGGAGGAAGTTACATAGGCAAAACCGACAGATCACTGATCTTAAGAATGAAGGAACGCGTGCTTTAGTGGGTTCACAAACAGGTTTCAAAACTGGACACTAAGTTGGAGGATCATTAGCCCCCAGCTTCGTCGATCGAACGACACATCCTGTCAACTGGCCACAAATTGGACTTGACCTCAGGCTTTACCATAACAGTGCCCCACCACAACCCATGGTTCCTGAAATTTGCTGAAGCCGTCGCGATAAACCGGTTCAAACCTGCGTTGTTTGTATAAAAACAATTTGTGAACCCGAGGTTATCATGGTCCTAGGACGCAGCGAATGTCATTCAGATCGCATGACTGGACTGGATTTTGTTATCGTTGGTTTCTTTGTTCCAACCCCCGAAGTACTGTTAGACGTTAACCTTGAAGTTTCCCGTGTTATTGGCTATTTGGTACTGAGGTACCAATACGAAATGCTAGCGTCTACCAGTGTTTGTCTTCTAACTGTTTTGTTCAAATTACTGAAGGGATATCACTGTAAAATAGTTTCAACCAACCAAGCGATATCATACAACCTATTATAAATTTAACTTTAATCTGAAAGGTGAATGAAATTTGAGATTTTTTTCTCATAACCACAGTACGTGGTGATGCAACCGGAACCAAGTAGCAAAGTTAAAATGTTTGTATTTGACTGTCCCTGTACAAATGACAGGAGCATTCTAGCAGTACCTCACCCTCCCAAGGCTCGACTTTCTCCCGGAAAAGCAGACTAAACTGGATAGATTGCTTTCACTCTTTCACTTATATAAATATATCTATTCTCCAATCATAGAGTGTTGAAATTTGCATAAACAGAAGTTGCCTTGGCAACTAACCTGGGAAAAGTAACTTTGTCTGGCTCAACCAACGACTGTATGACAAAGCACACACTGCAATGGTGAATGTGTTTGTCCATACATCCGGACGAACATTCTGCCTTTCTCAGGTCGACAAACTGTACATGTTTCCAAGGTTCGTAATAAGTATAGAAGTCCGGGAATTTTGTGAAGGTTTCCAAATCAAGGTAAATTTGAAAATCTGACTTTGTGTTGTGAGTTTTTGGTGAAACTGCAAAACTTTTACAATGTCATCTGATTTCAGGTGTTGTCGCCGTAGGCGTGATTCAGCATTGATGATAAAGAGTAGTGTTCACGTCATCAATGCAGTACAAACTTTGGACACAAGAATGTAAGCACAACGTTTTGCTTTTATGCTCCGTCGGTGGACTGTTTCGTAGCTGCCAAGCAGTTCTGATGCTGCCTCGAAAGCATTATGCAATAACTTCATTTTTGATCACTGGACTACCCTAGGGGAATGTTGTTTCGCTAAGACCAACAACATGTCAGTTAGATAAAAAGTATTTACGAAGCAGCCTATAACGTCCTGTAGCATAGCCTCGAGGGTGACTACTTTTAATGTGTTTGCGTTTGCATCCTCGACAGTTTATTAGTCCGGAACGATAGCATTTTGAGAGCTATGCTTAGAAAATTGAACATTAGTAAACCACGTTCTTTAATCTCATTGATCCGCAGAGGACTCGAAAGGTCAGTAATCGTATGTAAAGCCTCACACATAAAAAGTGAGAGATAATACCACTTAGTTTTATCGCCTGCCTTTAGGCGCATCTTGTGATCCACTTGATTCTCAGCTTCATAAGGTATATTTAAAACCGGAACGATTGAGGTTTTGATGCGTTTTTTTTACACATCACTATTGAATGGATTGAATACAGCCCTTTGCAGTCTACATGCTATCGGCGGTTTTGACCAAAACAGCTGAAAACTTGAAGATATTTCCGTTTCGTGAACTTTATTCTTCCGTTGATAGATATGCCGATAATTTTCGGTGAGCTACTACTTAAGGTGCAATTCAAATTTTCCACCCTTCTGTGCGCCATATTTACTGTTGTTGTCTGGGGACAATCGATGAACTATTTCGTTAGCGTACAGTCGGCTAATATACCGGTTAATTGTGCTCACTAGATATTGGATGAAATAGTTCACACGGATCCATTTTGAGAAAAACAAACATATGAACGCATCCATTCGCTGACCTGAAAGCAAACAGTGAATTTCCGCCCCGGTGGCCAATATTACCACGTAAGTATGTGGAAAAAACAATCTGTTCTTTTCAACAAACCTACTAACTGATGAACCAGTGCATCTATAGTGTTCATACAGGGTCTTATAAATAGTTCATAGAGAAATGCTATTCGTTTTTTATTAACCCTGTTGATCTCTTAGTGGTTTGTCAATCATCTTAGACGCCTCTCCACTAAACAGGTGTTCCTCTCAGGTCTTGGAATTCATATCAGGTCACTCGAAACTGCTTCAAGGTTAAATCGAACGTGAAGGTTTTTAGATGACTCACTGTAACTAGTTGTATTAACTGGTCTTCAAGTGAGGACAGCAAAACACTGAAACGCGGTTTTAATTAAGCGATAAACCGATGAACCTGAGGGTAGATTTGGGCACCCGATTGGCAGATTAACAACAAAGGGCTAAACTGTTCTTACTTTGATACGTTCCATGAAACGGTGGTTTTTTTAAGTGGCACCTGTCAATCAGCTTTTCGCCGTAGTCCCAAAAAGGTTGAGTGAAAACACTTGCAGATCAGTGCAAAAGTATCAGACGTTGAGAATTGGTAGGCTGCACATCTTATTTAGTACTAGAAGATTATTCATGAAAGTGTTGGATTTAATACTTCCTGTAATAAATTATGATATGGTTACATTGTAATAAAGTTGTTTTTAGTAACCTACTTATACATATTTCATCAGCAAGGTATTGTGTTACGCGGATTACAAGATAATTTATTGTGGCAAGTTAAATTACTTAGTAGAGTGGTACATGATACATACATGCCAATAAATTCGGAGATAACGGGTGTCTTTGTTGAGTTGTATAAACATATGTTTTTCTGCTGATGTTTTATCCTTCTCGGAGTTATCCAGTCATGAGGACTGGAGCCAAAACAGACCTGGGTGCAAACTTTATTCAGCCTGACCTGTACTGCATTGCTTGTGTTTCTACTCACACACATTGTGTCCGGTATAGACCCGAAGATACACGACTGGAAGTTATGTGAACGGAGATCCCTGAGATCCAATGTATTATTACGTGTTGGCCACATCACAGACTCTTATCTATCGAAAACAAAGTAGACTCATACATTAACAGTTAAATGATGAAACTGTTAAGTAAGGAGGGTTCGAAGGCAGAAATAGATTTCAATGCAGTCTATAGAGAATGGACAGATAAGGAAAGATTTAACTTTGAACGGAGAAACCAAACGAACTTTTGATGACACAGTTCAGTAACAAAGCTGAACATGCGAACAGATAGCAGACCATCATGAATATAAGTTTGTCCGGTGAGTGGTGTCACTAGTTGACACGAAATGAAATACAAAGTCAAGTCTGCTTGCTTGCATCCAACGCGCCTACCGGCTTTTCGTTAGCGGTATACAGTGAGTACGTCTACAAGATATCAGCCTCAAGTGACAGGCACTTTTACGGCCAGCTTCGTCGCGGAACCATGTGGTCTCGTTACCAGGACCCATGACACTGATAGCTTATTTTCGCACTGCAAGTTACAGTGCATTCCCTTGCAGCTGTCGTGCTGTTGTGGACGACCATCAGGACCACACTAATTCATGTGGTCCGGTTATCAGTTACTTACTGCGATGATCTAACACATAGTCTAAGGCGAAGGACAGGCTTGATTAACAAACTAGCAGGGTGGATTTCGGTCACTAGCATCCCGCTTATACACCAGTATATATCTGTACAGCAGCTGCTTTGTCATCCTTTAGCCAGCCGTCAGTCTAGTTAAGGAAGACGAGTGAGCATCAATATGGGTTCAAATCTAGGTAAGTTACCTCGGCATTCAAAACCATATCTGAACACAGAATACAAGAATGCGCCTTAGCCAATTCGGATGAATGCGGCTGAGATGTAACGGACTGTTATTGATTCACTACTATTCAACAACGTGAATAATGTCGCTGAACAATTGACTAGAGGCTTTGTTTATATCTTTAGGTCATCTTCCTTCAAACACAGCATTCATGAGTTCCAAAAATAATGCTGGTCTTGATAACGCCATCAAATAACTTATGGTCCATAGATAGATCCTTCGGCAATTTGTTGCCTATATAGCACGTGGTCTGCGAAACCAAGCACGTTTCCAGTACACGCACAACATCTCCACCGTTACAAGGCCGAACGAGAACCTGTCTTGCATATGTTGGGCTTCGAGCCGAACTCAGCTGCTGCCATCGCAAAATTCGTGACCATTAGCAGCAAATATCTCTTACTGTATGCAAATAACTCATCGCCGTTTGCAAACGACGATATTCGAACAATTGAGTTATGCAACAAATTCGGAGTGTCGGAACGTCGAATGTTCAGTAGGCGCGCAGTCCTCCGAGTTCTGAAGATCGCTCCACGCAAGTGCACATTCGCGGGCAACATCCCAACCAGGTTTAGAAGCTCACCCACAATGCTTTAGAGCAAACGTTATCAAACGACATGGTGAAATTCACAGAATGAGCATACGGTGGCAGGTTGCACACAAGTTACATTATCCTAAGTTGGAGATTGATGAGGTGATCAAGAATCCACAATATTTCTCAGAAACCTTCACCTCTAAAACGTTGTAATGAAACCGATTGAGCAGGATTATTTTTAGGAATATTCCAACGCAACTCAACAGACCAATTCAATCTCTGTGCTGCTTCTTTTTCCATCACCTTAAGATAATGGTCTGTTTCTGGTTCACTTATGGAATAAACCAGTTGTTGGTGGATATACTTTGGTGCTTTTGGAAGCATTGTCAAACTCTCCATGGGCACAAGTGACTGTTTGGTGGTTTGCGTTGGCAATATGCTCACAGTCATCCATTCACCTATAACAGGCCGATTCAGTATACAGCCAACTGTTTGTAGCAGATCGTCATAAGTTCCACGGATTGTGTGTGAAAAACGTCGGTTGTGTCGTTCAGCGGTATGGCGGAAGGAATGATACAAAACCACCCTAAGCGAACCATAGAAAATATATTACCAACCGGTGGGAAAGTGCTTACATCTGCTCATCTTACTTTTTTCAACAAACAGCCCCCGATTCTGGGAAACCCTTTCGTGAATTGACAGCGGACTCTAGGAACTGACATCATCTTGTCTGTATTGCTTTAGTTCATAGTGCAAACAGCGAACGCTTCATTCCTCTTCCAGATCATGCCCGGGGTTACTAGATCTTCATGGTCAAACCAGCACGGTTGATCTGGCGTTGAGCACCGACTTTCTGGATGACAAATGCTTATATATATTCCTTGAGACGCCAAAATACACCGTCAGGATTCGTGAAGAGGAAGTGTCTTATGGGAAAACGGCGACCTCGAGCGCTCCAGTCGTCTGATATCGAAAAATTGTTGCTGGTGGATCGTAATAGAGGGGCTAGAATATAAATAACCATGCCGTTTGTGACTAGACTGTGATCCTTAAAGCATTCCGCGACATTCGCTTGGCACGCATTCATGAATGTCCGCCGCCCTGTGATTATTTAATCAGGTTAGTGGTGGTGACTGTTTTTTGGATGAATTCACCTCTTGCCGTCACCCGCATTCAGCTGCAGTCAA
>JTDE01014999.1:0-10839 GCA_014338405.1 Paragonimus skrjabini miyazakii | reverse complement strand
TGTTTTGCTCCAACTGGCTTAACCTATCTGGCGACAGGAAGAAGTGCTCCACGATTTCCAGGATGCCATTATCCTATATTGGTTTGAAGGTAAGGTTAGCAAGCAATGCGCCGACAGTTATCAAAGCAATAATCTACTGAGGTGTGCAGACAATATTTTTGCAAGAATCCATCTGACTTGACTGAATGTGGACGTTTCGGAGGCTAATATTCCGGGTCTCTGTAGCCTGCTACCTTTCATTTTCTCAGCTTTTCCGATGTATTGTATAGTGTTTGCTTTTCCTTCTTTTCCTCAGTTCAACCTCGAACTTCGATTTTCTTCCTCAGCCTCTCTGAAGTGCGCTAATTTTTAGGCCAATAAAACGGATGGCGTTAGCACCGTTTAGTCGGAAATCCACCACACTCTGCGTGCCTTTCCCCTGAACAATAAACAAACAAACTTGCATATTATATTGATGTTAGGACGTCGTTGTTGTAACGGTTGTCAGTGCTCCGTTCATGTATGTATAGAGAAACATTTTGTGTCGTGGTGCATCAGTGTTTCTTTTCTTGTTGTTTCAGCATCTAAATATATGTTCACGCTTTACTACTGTGTAGTTGTGTGAGTAGTATAGTGCGATCACTCCTATCTCATTGCACTAACATGTACTCCAACAATTTACTATTCCTCGTATTATACTTTCAACATTTTTCTTCCCAGTTCAGATCTTACTTACGGAATCTCTTCATTTTCATGCTAGCCTGTTAGTTGTCCAAACAGCAATGACCGGCTGGACACAAAGGCTTTACTCACGCATTCGCTCTGAGTTTACATGGAATACGTGGTGTGCGACTGGAACGACAAGTATCGAATCGCAAGCCACTTTTGATGATGGAGATGTGCAGGCACTGTTTGGCTTCCGTCAAAGTGACAAGTTGATCTGAATCGGATGCAGCCAACCATGTTACGACTTTAGACCCGTATGTTGGTAGTAGCTTGTCTAAATGGCGTAAACAGCCAGATTCTGTTGACCCTTTCCTTGTCAGCAAATGATACAGTTACTGCTAAATTTTCTCATATTACTATGCAAGGGCAAGAATTAATACTTGGAATATCAGCAGCTGCATTTTGAGTGCAACTGAGTCTGCTTATTCTTTGGCATAAGTCCACTTATTGGTCAAAACTTGTCCAGTGTTATTGTCAAGCGTCAAAATGGCTAGTCTAGGTCTGCCTCATCATTTTGTGTTTATTATCTGTTCTCTGTTACTGTCAAGTCGGTTAACCTTAAAGTACTGCATGATAGCTTCCAGAAAGAATTCGGAAAAGCACTCTTGACATGATATCAAAATGGTTCCAGTGCGGTTGACGCCAAGCTGATGGGCACTAACCATCAAATCATCCGGGCGGAATCACTGCAAACCTCTTACAGGATTCGCCACTCGATTATGTTATTGTTAACAACGGCTTCATCAAACTATACAAACTCCATCAGTATCAGCAGAAACAGTGAGTCTAAATCTACAATCTGACAAGTTTAATTAATACCAAGCCTTTAGATATCTGAGTGTGGATGAACCTCTCTGCAACAACTAACAGCCATTTTTCAGCAGATAGGTGTAACCTTCACGCATAAACTGACACTTCCTTGTTCCTTACTAAGGCGGATTAAGTGTTATGTATTGTTTTAATTGCATGCACGAGCAGTCCAAATTTTCAATAACAGTTTGCTTATATCGTTATGCAATTATAAGCAACTGATGGAAATGATTGAAAGCATCTGTTTGTTCAGTTGACTTATTATAAAATGGTGGATCGTAAGTTAAACGCCACTGGCCACCGATGACAGCTTTTGCGATCCCATGGACATCTTAACCTGTTGTTTGCGAAAAGACGCATCGGACCCGGGTTTCGTCAGTTAGAGCTCATCAGTTATATATATTTTTACCTCGCTGTTGAGGTAAACTCCGGTCCCGCTTTTGGTAGGCAACCTTTTGGACCACAGTACTAATGGCATCACATTAGGCACGACCGGATAAATATTTCTAAACATCCACTCACCTTCGTTTGTGAATAATGGTGAGTTTGCCCAATCTTCACGGTAGGAGACAGTTATTACTTACTAATTTATGTTGAAAACCCCATGAGCAAGATGCCCCTCCTGATTGAAATTGCAGAGATCCTTAACTGTTGTTTCAGTTACTTGGTAAACTGGATCGAAGCAAGATGGCTATTTGCTCTCTGATCAACTAGTTTGCTGCTAGAAATATTCAAGTTGGTCAGTTCGAGCAGATGACTAGGTAGTGACACAAAATGTATTTCACAAAATTTGGTGGAGGATGATTAAAGCCCTCTATTATTGAAATGTAACAGTAACCCAAATGTCGCATTCTGCGCAAAGCATCAGCTCTCTGTTGGCTCACCTACGCATAGAAGGCTATCCGTATATCACACCGACCACACCAGTGGGGTTTAGGGTGACATTAGTTACTAGTTAGGCCGATTCAAGAATATCTAGAAGCATTCGGTACGAATACGTTGAACCTCGGTTAGAGCGTCACAGAACCTCGTTTGTCGACTTTCGAATCACAGTGCTAACGAGAATGAACAATTTGTCATCCGCACATTCTCGTTTAGCCATTTTTCCACGCTAACTGCCATAAATGTTTTCTTGCCGAATTCGGAAATTTCAAAGTTTGTTCGAATTTGCGAAGAACAAGGTGGTATCGGCAGTCAGGCTGAAAGCTAACTGCATGTCCACAGTGAAATGACAGCAGGGGGAAACCCATTGATCCAAAAAACCTGACCTTGTTTCAAAGTGTGCCTCTGGGCCTTATTTCGTACGGAGAAATTTGCTGGTTGAAGATAATGAACCTCGGACTGGATTTTGTATACGTCTGGAAAGAACATAGGACATTCTCAGATGCGGCTGCCTCGTGACTAATGTTTTGTACTCACTACTACTATTCAGACTTGACCTTCCTTCGTTTGTCACGAAGTTGCCTCGACATCGGGATTTTATCCCATTAGACAAATGAGATGGGGCGATCAACCAAGCTGCATTCGTCCGTTTTATTTCATTTCTTCCTTCTGGAAATCATTTGGCATTAATCGAGGGTAAGTACATTGGGCCGAGCAGTCAATAACTGTGGGACGAAGGTGACCAACCAGTCGCGTTCTAGAAAACGGACACCGGGGCCAGGCTAACTCCGCACAGTAATGCTCGTGTACGTGTGTTTGACAGTTTGTTTGGAATCAGAAGATGACTACAGACTAGCGTATGTGACACGGTCAGAACACGTAAATGAAGTAATCAAATGTACTTTGGAAAACTTTCTGCTCTGTGCAGCTAGTATGAGTCAACATCTGTACGGAAAACAACTATTAAGGGACCCGACGAGTGAGTGCACTTAGGGTGAAAGCTTCTTCATACCAATCGAAGACGTTCTATGAAAACAAAAGTAGTCCAAACGTTTGGAAACCTGTTAGACGTTCCTTCTTTCCAACCTTTCTCAGTTTATCAGCACAAGGAATCCACTGTCAGACAGACAGTATACGGGTTTGATCGACATACTGCTGTCTGCGATTTTCGTTTTAATCATCCATAGACAACTTGGGCCCGTGCTTAGTGTGCTTATTTTACAGTGTTTGTCAATATGAAAGCACTAGTTTCTTCTCTGTTTCTTATGTTTCAAGCCAGCCCAATGGTTCCGCTATAGTTTCAGCGCTGGTCTGAGTTTCGGGTGGCTAGTTTGAAAATATTTGCCTGTATGGTCCTCGTTAATGAAAGCTGAGGTGTTGGTTGGTGCAGCCAAATATAGCTTCAAACCAGCAAACAAGTTAGAAGGATGTGGCTTGAGCTAAAACCATAAATTGTAAACCAGCTGTTAGGATAAAATTCACGCACTCTGTCGGTGATTACTGTAACCATTTTCCTATTGACTATATGCAACCATCTAAAAGCCAAGACAAAGTGGACTACATGGTTCGCCTTTGATAAATCTATAAATGCGATGCGTATCACATATTCAAGCTACGTAGTGCATACTGGCTTATTTCTGTTGTCACGTCAAATAAACAGATTTACAGTTGTAGGCTCTGTCATAGCCTTGTATAATAAAGTCTATATAACAAAAATCTCTTAGCTAAGAAAGCTAGGGTGCTTAACACAAATCATTCAGGGGTGCCATATTACACCGGACACTTGTAGTACAAACGTTGAAAGCTACTTCATATTTCGATTTTCTTGATCACGTAGTTTTCAAGGCTGGCAGCCCTCGTCTCTCTGGGACTTTAGAATGACATTTGTAAGTATTTTGACTTGTATTAACCAATACGTCAGTCACCACGCCAGTCGGCATTATGTCCAAAACAACAAATGTGACGATGAATCGCGAGGATGGTTGTAAACATCATTGCATCTATGCTGTAACATCAAGTTCCTTAGTTAAGCAGTCGCATCCCGATTACGGTTGGGGTGATACATGGAAAACCAGGATGAAAAAACAAATGGCATAGTATGAATCCGTGAACTTCTGTTTGTAGGGATGATAATGAAACCGCTAGGATTTGCCTCTGAGGTTTACATGCGTTACGCAGAAGTTCAGAAGTATCACATCTTGATATCCTTACAAAGACAAATGTTGCATTTTATATTAGTCGTAGCATCCTTCAGCTAAAAGGCTGCGTTGTGGTCAGACAGTATTTAATGGATGGGTGGAAATGAAATGCCAGTGCATTTTGTTAGTCACCATGAGCTGTGCACCTTCTGTTGACGCCCACTTAACAACAGAGTAAAGTGACAGATATACGTTTCAACAACTCAAGTTACTTATTCTGTAACATGAAACTCTTAGTAATTTATAAGCATTACATTATCAAGCCACTAGGTGGGTAAAATTGAACATAAAATAAACTATGCTGCAAAACTCGTTATTTGGTCAAAATCAAGAAATCCTTTACGCCGTTTAAGCAGTGAATACTGCGTGCTTATTTTACATCGTCAGAGGACCAAGTGTAGTCAAATCAGTATATCAGTGTACTTGTACGCAGTGTACGATATAGAACGTGCGTTAGACCAATTAGTCAATCCGGTAATTCCATTGTGCACAGCGATGAAAAAGGATATTTGCAAAAGTTACGACCTACAGATGACGTCACATGTATACTTTAGTAACAGCAAGTGGCATGTGGCTCACATAAAGACGACAACGTTTGTAAACAATGGCATCTTGATAAACATCCGAATTTGTGACTAGTGCTATGAATTCTTCACAATGTAAACTTTGAAAAATAATCACTTAACATCAGTGTGGGAGATGTTGGGATACCACGCTTTTAGAAAAAGCAAAATAAAATTTCTAGTGTGAAGATTGAAAGGATTGCTGAAAATAAAAGAAACGGACCGTCTTACGTTTGACAGAACTGAGTGGACGAGACAGAACCACGCGTCCCCAGTTGAGAGAAGATGAGGATTTGCAAAATTGCACAGATCAGTGTATTAAATCTGCAGCATTAGGATGTCAAAAAGAATTTCTCTGTGTTTCAACACTACCGAAGTGCATGCATTCGGTCGAGAGGACGTTCAGTTGACTTCCGAAATTACGATTTAACTCTTCAGTATCACTAGAGGAATTTTGGAGTGGTGGTTGACACCAGTTGGTTGCCTCATTACTTTCCATGTTTCGCAACAATGTCTAGAAGTAAACAACCTTCAGGCAACGTAGTTCACATGTGACCTCTAAAAAAAGCGACTTCGCAACTCCAAAGCGCTTTGCTTAATATGCACGCTTTTAATTCGACAGAGTTTCGTTTAATGTGGAGATGTTGTATTAGTACGTATCCGTTTTTACGCGAGTTCAACAGACTTCAAAAGAGAAATTGAAATAAGTGGTCAGTTGACCATAGCGGGCCAAGCTTTGGATGAAAAACAAACCAACATGCGTTATAGAAAGCATCTTCTTTAGTATATCCAAGTTTCAGTAAGAAGATGTGGAACTCCAACCAGTTAAGTACTGATAACTTCAACTATTAAAAAAATAGGGAAATGCACTACAACTGAGTGGTATGAATTACCCAATAATGGTTGTTTATAAACAGGAAAACTTGTTGACCAGTTAAGAATGGTAGATCGAGGTGGGTATCATTTCATCGGGCGAAATTGACAATATTTCGTCAATCGAATGTCGTTTAATGTTAAACTGAATAGGATTGCTTGGAAAAGTTTGTGAAATTGCATTCCAGTGTTTTGGAAAACCAGTAGAAGATATGTTGCCGAAAACCTCAATCTCTGACGATGATGAAAGCTGCGAAACATTGACCTCCGTAGAATAGTTTTCCTGAGCTACAGTTAGTCAAAAGTTACTCAGATGCAGTGGGAAGCATGCACTATGAACATAGTTTGAAATTGGGATGTCCTTCTTGATGAGCAAACGAGAAACAAGTATGCACTCGTGGCAACTTTTTTGTCAATTTTACTCTCTCAATTTGTATGACACTGGTCACGTGCACTTTGACAGGTTGTCTGGTTTGATTATCCGAAATTAGTTTGGCTGTACAACAATCGGTCAAACTGTGCGGAAATTAAGTGTGAACTGCTGAGTACTCGACAGACAAACATATATCCTGGTGGTGGATATAACCTGATAAAGTTTTCGAGAGCTTAGTCGGCTGTGGTTAATAGCTTGAATGAATTACGAAATTACTCAGTTCTATAGTTACGGTTATTTGATATAAGGAGCTGCTTGAAATTGATGTATTAAGTTGTCCAAATAATGAACAAACTTGGTGTTTACTATAATTCCCACTGCCCGAAAACAGACAGATTAACTGAAAATTCTTCGTTACAATAGATGAGTAAATTTTCATGACTGTATGCACATTCGGTGAACTAAAATCATGCACATGGGAGAAGTACATACGTTTTACTGGATATAAAAGAATTACGTTCTAAAATATGTTCTTCGGCTTCTTCAAAATTCACCTCCATTTGAAAATTCGGGGAACTGTGACGGCAAACACCTGACACAGTTTTAGAACAGGAACATCGTAGGCCACTATCGCACACTTTAGATAGTACATGATTAAAGACACACGTGACAAACCTGTTGCAAGCGGTTTATCAAATATGAGATGTACCAGGAAATAATTCATTAGAGAAGTCAATACCGGACCTGATATATTTAAAAGTGAACTGTTCTTATTCTGCTCATAGATCCGGACGGAGCACAAAAATAACTACCTAATGAGACATCCGTTACAGGAATTTTGATGCATTTACAGAAACATCTATGGGAACGCCTCAATGTTTTTAGTCTACAGAACAAGAATCGGTTATAATAAACGGACAACAGTGTAGCCAACAAGTGACAATGTAGCAAAGACGAAAGACCAAATCAGCGTCACCTCATTACTGATTCACCAGGTTCAGAGAAGTACGTTCATGTGAATTGTTCCATAGTTAAATTTCCTGAGGCCATAAGTTCTCCTTTAGTTACCCAAATCATGGTCGTCCAAATATGGTCAAGTTCTGATTAGATAAAATTTTAGCACGATCGAGTGAAACTTCCCACATAGGTCGTAGTCCATGTTTTGAGGTGAACAAGTAACTCAAATATGAGGACACGATATCATGCGGTGGAAATTCACTTCCGTTTTTGTGCAATGGCACCTAAATTCACTGAACTGAGAGCATCGACCAAAGTTTTACGTTGTTTCGCCCACAATTAGTTTCAAGGTTTAGGCATTCACCGTTTAGTTTAGTCTGAACACATCTGACAGAGTCGGTTGGTAAACATGATTTTGTTCGACTGGCGTAATAATGTGTTCTTCAGGTTTACCAGATGGGATGGCAGTGACCGTAAAATAGGACATACTATTCCCTTCATCTGCCCGCGCCTTTCTGTAAACCTATATATGTGTGTTCGCTTTGAATCACTGTCATTTGGTGTCAACGATGAAATCTACTGAAGGAAAGCAACCTAAGTGTTGAACTATTTCCAGTTGACACGGTGCAATCCTATGTTTATTTATCGTTACACATCGTTACCCACCTGATAGACTGCTAACCTGGATCTACTGCTGTTTGACTGCACTAAACAATTCCGTAGTTTATGATGCGGATACTCAGATGCTGCTTAATGGTGACTGACGAACCGAATGACGCGTTCTTCCTGTCACGGTCGTGCTATCCTTAAATAAGCAACCATGTCTTCTAGCACCGCTCTATAAAAGACAAGTACAGGCTGACACCAGAAACCCGGAGAATTATAACTATGATAGATGGTGTCCATATCCTCCTTGTAAAACCATCAAATGGCTCTCCGGTTATTCTCAGTGAACTTCTCAGAGCGGTTCCCATGCACAGCAACTTCTACCTGTCGCGACATCTAATCTCTATTTCATCGACAGAGATATCTTTATAGCCTACAAAAGACGCCATCCTAGTTATTAGAATACTGGTTTATTCAAAGCCTGTTAAGTTCTCTATTTTGCTGACCGATCGCAGGTCTGGATATATGTCTTATTTGGCAGCAAACAGTGTGACTGTGTGTTGAACACCCATACAAACAGTCAACAAGGCAGGCGTGTGACGCCTAAACAGTTCCGACACGTGCATTACAATGAGCCCACGAGGTGAGTGTCTTTAGTTTTCAAGATTGTTTACCACAACTGTATATTTCACGACATCATCATTTCTTGGTTATAAGTATACAGACGACCTATCATTCGTCATTGAAAAATAAGCTATTCATTAAAAACTTGGTTGACTTTGTTCCTGGGCTACTACCACAATCTGACGCCATGTACGGTTTCATCTCCAAGTCATTCCCAACTCTGATACAACCACGGTAATGTAGGGTCCATTGGTGAACAATGTACTAATCTCCATACACAAAGCTGGTAATCTACATGTAATGTTTGGGTAATTCAAAATTCTCCCACAATTTTTCTTTGCTAACTTCCCGGTGACTTAGTTTGTCAGTGAAGCATTAATGTGTTTGCACCCGGATCAAACGAAGGTCACCTGGCATTGTCCTGATGCTTTTCTACTGAGTCCCATTCGAGCCCACTATTCACGACTTTAACTTACAGCAAAGTGTCTTGTTGTTGAATTGATAAATCTTAAGGAACAGGTGTTGACAGCGGAAAGCGGATGGACGTACAGGTTAGCACTGTGTGCCACGTTCACCCAATGTAACAAACATGGATTCATCTGACCGTTCTTTCGAAGCGCTGTTTTGCAGTGTCTACCTTTTGCGGCTTCGGAGACCCTACCCGTTCGTCAATGACCGCGCCGAAATAGACATGGTCAGATGCAACACAACCTTTTGTACCAAACGAAAGTGCATTTCATGCAGCGGTGTTATTTTTCTGATCAGATATAAAGAGCCTTCTAAACGAACAGTTTACCCAAGTAACAATTACGGCATGCGTAATCTACGATCCACTGCAGACATAAATCCAAACCAAGTTCGTTTTGCATGACCTCGCTCTGCGGAACCACCAATCGATCCGTCATTCAACTGACGCTGTTAACTTCACAGTGGAGACAACCTTGAGAAGGCGTGAAGAACAGGATCAATCACTAGTTAGGAGTCCGTTACGCATTTACTTAAGACGCACCCACTGATTGGTCAGTACTTTTGTCGGCTAAGGGGTAAGTTTGCCCGCTCCAAGCCCCTTCGCTTCCAGTAGAGAGGCAGTCCACAGTCTGGTAATCAGTTCGATATCTGATCGCTTCATTGCACATGGCGACGACACGAATTCGAACAGAATTCCTGGCCCAGCAGCTAGGAATTTAGACTGCCGCTGAAGTCATGTGATTAGGCATTATGTCGAAACTAGCCAACTTATTCATTTCGCTTGGAAATCGCAAACGTTCCACCCACATTGAAACATTGACGCCCGTTCATTGGAAGTAAATCGCCCTTCGAATGCGACCTGGAGATGCATACTGTATCTTTCGGACTATTAATTGCTGTTGCCTCTAGATTTATGTTTGACTGTTTCTCCTAATTGTTGCTTATACCGGCGTGATTGACTATCGGAAGCCCAAGCAATCTTGTGTCTGGCCGTTACTTGTTTAAAGTGTATCTATAGGAAACTGAACATTATAGTAGGGCAGTCGCTTGCTCACTCAGGTCTAAAAGATGTGCGGTCAGTGACAAGGGAATCCGCAAATACTGTGGGGTTCTAAACATTTTTCTATGCAAGAATCAAGCTCACACAACATGTGGACTGGTTCTTCTATTGGTCAACATGATTTAAACTAGGAATTCAAAATACGTTCGCCCAATCTGTTTAGCTACCGCGACCTGGGACGAGGGTTAGCGTGTGCTACAGAGCCTTCTCCATAATGTGACAATGGCAGCAAAACTCCTAATCAGAATACAGTTAAAGACCGATCAAATCGAGTAGGTGACTGTCGTCGTGACAGCCGCCTGAACCGATCTGTGATAATAACACAAGCCACAGACATTCAGCTGTTGTGGCATTATCCAGTGGGTACACTGATATCGAAACTTAATTTGCTGGCCAAAATAATACCTTATCCTCTGTCAACCAGTGCCACTCAGGCGGACGTTCACAACGAAGCTACGGAAGACTCCAGACACCATTCCAACTGCGACCAACCCACTTAGTCAGAGGTAGCAAATAGAATCGGGGAAAATCCCAACCCATTCAATTCGACGGACACTGCAATGCAAACACAATGCACACAGACACCAGCACACCTGGGTTTACACCACTGAACTCGCCCATAGTTGTGTGTTGATCAGTAGTTGTGTTCAATCTACCTGAGACTAGGTCAGCAATGTTAGCAGGTGGGGATAAACACGACATGTGGGAATTTTCAAATTA
>JTDE01014998.1:0-10951 GCA_014338405.1 Paragonimus skrjabini miyazakii | reverse complement strand
CCTCGATGAGATCGTCGACGGACGGTTACCCATTTAGGTACTGTGGAGTGGATTACTTCGGTCCGTTCAAGGTGCGCATAGGTAGAAACGATCTCAAACGTTATGGTTGCATATTTACCTGTTTGCACACTCGTGCCATACACATAGAAGTAGCTCAGTCCATGTCAACGGACTCACGTGCCGTGGTTGATGTAACACAAACGTGTATGATCAAGCCTTCCAGTGTAATGTATGAAGTAGAAGATCATAAATTCTTCGGGTCGAGTTTTAAGGTTCATCTGATTGCACCATCCCATTGTGTTGAGTGTTGGTCTCAGTGCATTTTCTAAGATGATAACTTATTGGCCTGTGTGCCCTCCATGTCCTCGCATACTTTCCTCCCTCCTGGTCTCACGGCGTTTTTATGCGGTCGTGATATCTGCAAAGCCCAAACTGGAAACCACCGATTGAACATCAAACTGCTGAAGCGTGCGGACATCATCGTCTGCAGATCAGAAGTGGGGATAACACGGGTAGCAGCTACAGCAGCATGTGTTTTATTCCGACACCGCTGTCCATAAATGGTTCATGGGTTCAAACAGTTTTCTTTCCGTCAGCTACACTCCATCTCACTTTTGAGTCTTAGGCTGTCTATTAGTGTAACAGAGAGGTCTAACCAACGTGACCAAAAACATAGTCAATCACATAACGTTACGCATGGCTTCAGCTATGCACCATCGACATGAAAAAAATTGGGCGCAGGGTTAAAATAGGTTGACTAGTCGATCTTGGTTTGTTTCAGAGATAGAGTCCGGCCCACGGAGATCCCTTTGTACCAACGCGAGTGGTCGGTAGCTAGTTCCTCTCCTCTCGCTCTTGTTATCGGGTAAAGGGTCAATGGAGAATCACCTGGCGCCTAATGAATGTCTTCCTGGCCGATAAAATATCCTGTACTGTTTTGGAAAGATGCGGGCCAGATACGTTTGTAGCAGCATACCTACGGAAATGTCTCATTTTAATGATCTCGTTCTATAAAGGTTTGAGCTGTAATTAGAGGGTTAGTTGATGCTCCCAAGCGTGCGTTTATCACTGCCTGTCTCGTCTATCATGGTCCAACTTTATCGTACTAGTAGTCTGAAGAAAGCGTACATTAAATATAATGTATTTAGACAATCCTTGGGGGTTCGTGATGACTATTTTTGATAATAATAATAATAATTATATATGTATATTTCTCAACGCATTTGTGATAAACACGCTGGGATGTGCGCGGTTATGACAGATAGTTACATGCGGTACAAAGCAACAAATGGATATGTAATGAGACAAAAATGAAATATGTTAACCAAAGAAGACGTAATCAGAGGGAAACTAGTCAAAGTTAACAACGTTCGATTCACACATAATGAAAGAAGGTAGTTCGTCTGTTCCACGGATTCAGTCCAAAAAATGAAATGTTATATTAATTTACCTTTAACAAGGTTAGGTAAAGACGACGTTTTGTAATGTGCGACCGAAACCAACAGGCGCGCACTAGTTGAATTTGGATTGGTGATGGAGCATGCTGCTGTGTTGTCGGCGCCGTTTTAGTCATCGTTTGTGTAAGTCGTGTGCATGGCTCACTGGGCCTTCGGCTCATGCATGTTCTTGTTGTTTCCTTTTACAGAACAGGTTGGAACCCCAACTTCGGGAGAACGCTGTCTCCCGGTGTCTCCACGTCACTCCAAAGTTGGTCCGTAAGTGTGACGGACAATCAGAGTAAGGAAAGCCGGTTTGCATGTTACAGTTTCAAATATTTCAAGGTCACGCGGGGAAATACGTGCAAATTCATCTTCGAAGGATTTTGCCGTCACTTGACGTAATTTCATTCGGAAAAATGTTGGAATAGTTCAGTTTTGGCGAGTGAGGACAGGAAGTTTCAAAATCGGACAAAGACTTGAGCAAAATCCAGTGCAGGACCTCGATAATTGTTCGAAAGCGTCAAAAAGTTGAAAATTTCACTAACCTCTCGGCCAATACGGGGTTCTGAGTGCCCATTCATCGCGAAAACTTCTCCTGCATCACGGATGCTCGTGGGAATAGGAAAAAACCGCATTGTCATGTTTTAAATGGGAAAATGTGAAGTAATCACATGTTATATGAAGATTAATGTAAATGTCATACTTTTTGACAAAAACGTTACACGATATCAATGCTTTTCTGTTTATCCAATAAAGTATATAATATTCGGAAATAATTGTTATGACATTCTGCGATAATTGGGTAACCAGCAGCTACCTCTAGACTGATTACCACGTGATAATCAAAACTCCGTCCGAAGTTTTGACTTCAGTTTGTTTTATAGGGTCAATGTTCAAGCTAGAATCTATATTTCATAGCCTACAACAGTTAATAATGGTTGATGATGAGGGTTTCAAAGCAGGGGCACAGCGCAGGTTCCAGTGGGTTTATTATGTATTTTTGACATCAGTTTGTTTTATAGGGTCAATGTTTGAGGTAGAATATGTAGTTCATAGCACGCTACAGTTACCAATGGATAATCTGGCAAGAGAGACAACGCATGCTGTGAATTAGGGTTATAATGAAATTATATAAGGTAAACGAGGGAGAATTTATCCCCACAGTTGTCTGTGGAGAGTTTTGTATGTCGGCCAAGTTAGCCGTCAGTACTGGCTACCATTATATATAGTCTAAGTGATTACCAAGGTGAACAGTTTATTACAAATAGGCATATATATAAAATGTGGAAAAGTATATGTGTGAGATATAAGGTAGAATATGTATTTCATAGCACGTTACAGTTACTAATGGATAAGGGGAGGCTTTGAGGCAGGGGAGACAATGCATGATGTGAATTAGGGTTATAATATGATTATATAAGGTAACAAGGGAGTATTTTTTCACCACAGTTTTCTGTGGAGAGTTCTTGTATGCCGGCCAAGTTAGCCGTCAGTACTGGTTACATTTAATTGTAGTCTGAGTGATCACCAAGGTGGACAGGTCATTACGAATGGGCATACATATAAAATGTGGAAAAGTATATATGAGATATAATCCTTTGTTTTCTTGTTTTTGTTCTAAGTACAACTCTACATTACCGACGTACGTGAGTAAAATGAAGTGGTTTCGTGAATGCCTAATGAATCAAATGCGAGATGTGGTATGAGTAAACGGTGGATACTCAGTAAACAGTTTCAGGCATGATGTTTCAGATAGGACCCTGATAGTAAAGACGGGTACATGCGTTTATCCTGTTGACGGATGGACGTTTTCCTGGACCACATTCAAAGAGGTCATCAGAGGATACACAAAGTTTGAATATTGACATTATGTTTGATGATGTAAGGAAGCTGTCCAGGTCTTTTTCAAAATGCTAAATGCTGTTACTGACTCTGACTTCGTTCGGAAGTCTATTTCAAATATAAGAATATTTTACAATAAAGAAGTTGGTTCGTATTAATTTGCGAGCTAACAGGGTTGGCAATGTGGAACCCTTATTTCTTAGACCATATGAGGAGCTGTGTTTGAAATAAACGGCGAATGCTGTAGTGATGGCGTCCGAGTGTAACAACTTATAAAGAAGTGTAAGATTCAACTTTAGCCTTCGTAACCAAAGTAGATCAATGTCAAGTGTTTGAAAACGTTCACTGTAGGTGAGTGAGGATGAATATCCTACTATTTGGTAAATGAGCGTTGGATATTCACTAAAACAAGCCCATCAGATTTGCGTGGGTGGCAGTAAATGAAAGTGCAATACTCAAGTTGAGGTCGAGCGCACATTTTGTAAACAGCCAGCCTCGCATCCGGTAGACCGAATGTCTTTATGATACGGCCTATTGTTCTTTCAGTTTTGGCTACCTGAAAGTGCACTTGTTCAGAGAAATTGAAGGAGTTCGAATACCATATTCCTAGATCTCGAACTGATGTGGCGGTGTCAATACGATGACCGTCTAGTGAGACGGACCCATTAGGTATTTGTCAACCGTATGTGATAATGTTCGAGTTGTTTGCTGAGAAGGTCATGAGCCATGTTTTGCACCACGACTCCAAAGATGTTAGGTGGTGTCGTATATTTTGTAGACACGAGACGAGGTTGCTGGGCTGGCGGAGTGTGTAAACGATTTTGCAATTGTCAGCAAACAAAAAAGGTTTGTCGTGCTTGATAACATTGCATACATCATTTATATACACGATGAAGAGCAGTGGTCTGAGAACGCTTCCTTGAATCACCCCACCAGTCACTGGTTCTGGCGTTCAGCGGTGCTCTCCCATTTGGACAATTTGGGTTCTGCCTTCTAGATATGATGAAATCCAGCTTTCAAAGGATCTTGTATGTCAAGAGATGCTATTCCGACTAACAGGCGCTTGTGGGGCACAATCAAAGGCCTGTTGCATGTCGAGAAGTATGATAATGACCGCAATCCCTGCATCGGCAGATATCGATATATGGTTTAAAAATTTCAATTGACACTTCATGCAAGAGCGCTAACTAAGGAAACCGTGCTGCGAAAGTTTCATAAGGTTTAGTGACCTTGAGAATTCGACGATGGGCGCTTCTTTCACCCAAAAGGTGAATTGGTAATCGAGATGGTCTTTGAAGTTCAAAAAACGGAACTGTAAGTTCCCTACAAGTGGGACAACCACAGCTGAGGGTGTCTTTCTCTTGCATTCCGGCGCCAATATTCTGGCAACAGTCACCTCATCTTGTGCAAATTATACATGAATTTTACAATTGGAAACCGTGCACGGTCACCGTTAGGGATGCGTACTCACCACCCCACATCGATGACTTACGTTAGGCTCTGGGGTATTCCGTCTGTTTCAACAAGCTTGATCTAACGTTACATTATCGGCAGGCAAAAATAGAGGGATCAAGTTGGCTTAAATCAGCGTTTTTCCCAACCAGTGAGCTAAGTTTCAAACAACGCTCTTTGGGATACCGAATGCACTGCCACATTTTAGCGTTCAATGCAATGGGTATTGAGTGATCTCATCCAACATCGGTGCTCCATCCCCTTAGAAGACTTCATCGTGCGCGGGAAGACGAACGAGGAACATTCTAGAAACCTCCCCAGTGTGTTCGAAAGGTTGTCGCATGTGCATCTGATGATCAGCCCCACTAACTCTCACTTGATGCAGGCAATAGCTGCATGGCTATGGACTGTAATCTTCAAGGTAGCCATTCCGACCTATTGAATAAGGTTAAGCAGATTGTGATTTGGCCTGCACTACAAAACACTAAGAAAGTGCAGTTTCCAGGGTCTCGCTTCATACTACGAAATATTCACGCCGAGGTTCGCACGTGCCGACAGCATGTTGAATGATTTGTTGGAGAAAAATCGGAACTTCGGATAGTCAACTGACTACGAAGCGGCGTTCGAGGCCTCACCGCATTCTTTCTGCTTCGGGCCTACCTAAAAACTACCGGAATCTTCACCTTTGGCCGACGGGTATACATTAGATACTGACACCAGCGATTGTGTCACTTGAACTGCACTGTTGCAGTGACCTGGAGATACCCCGGTCTGTCTTCTGTACGATGTGTAAAATCCTTCCTAAAGTCTTAGCCCACACTGTACATAGGACCTTAAGGATCCTTGTTTGTCATCCGCTTGACGCATGCGATCGCGCTTGTTTGTTTGTATGCTTGTCGGCCTACGCGCGTCAAGGACGCCATACACTTTCTTCCGGCTTGCTCGCGCGCTCGACGGTCGGATCCTCAGTCTCCCCAGCTACTTCGCGTATCGGTGTCGTTTAGCGCTGTTCGAGACCATCTGTAACTATTGTATAATATATTTTCGGTCTCCACAATTACCTGTATTTTTATTTCGCATCTGGTATTATTGCGTATCCTTAAGGGAACGTTAATTTAGTGCACGTACGCACCTAACTGTTGTAAAAAGGCGACGATGAAAAACGAGTGGCTACTTACGAAGTCTACAGTCTCAGCAACAGGGCGTTAAATTACTGTACAACCAGGAAGCATATGCTGACTCTCATCTTTCTCGTAAGACATTACCGACATTACTGATTTGGTAAGCGATTTACCGTTTGTGCTGATCGTCGACCCACTCGGTAGCTCCGGAACTTTAAGGACTCGGAAGTCCAGATTGCACAGTGACAAATCCCTCAGAAAAGATGATTTCAGAAGTAAACGCCGACCCGAGGGGGATCACACCAATGAGGATGCGCTGTTCAGAAGGCCAGGGCGTGGTCATGGATATTGGCCATCTTGCAGTGTTCAACACGTAACACTTGTCATCCAGGGAAGCGCAAATTGTGGAAGGCAGCAGACTGTCGAAGCATCCGATCCAATAAATTCTGCGAGCTATGACAGACAGCGTGAAAAATGGCAGTAAGCCCTGGAGAAAAGAGATGGAGGAAAGGAGGTACGACAGACGCTGCCTATAGGCAGCGTGGTAACATTTAACAAACGTGTTTTGTCCCTTAATCCTGAACCTAACTGTCACTGAAAATGTGTCGTCACACGATCAATGGTAGTAATGGTTTTGAAA
The DNA here is from genome assembly GCA_014338405.1 of Paragonimus skrjabini miyazakii. Classification (NCBI taxonomy): domain Eukaryota; kingdom Metazoa; phylum Platyhelminthes; class Trematoda; order Plagiorchiida; family Troglotrematidae; genus Paragonimus; species Paragonimus skrjabini miyazakii. Next base: position 4,457 of record JTDE01014998.1, on the reverse strand, counting down.
GACCATCATCGAGAGTTGTGGCAAACTTGAATTAGCAAACTTGATGTTGCGGTCAGATGACGCTTCCGGTGACTATGTTTGTTCGTGGTGTGGTGAAACCCTGCCGTTTGTGTGAACGGTAGAGTAGTTTTAAAAATCTCAGGAGGAACCAACCAATTGATGTTGGCATGGACGTTATAAACCCCATTAAGGCAACACCAGGAAGCAAAAAAAAAGCACTTGCAGTGATCGTCCGTTTTACAGAATGTTGTGAAGCAATATCATTGCCCCACATCGATTCAATAACCGCCGCCTATAAAAGGTTTGTACAATGGAGCCGTCACTGAAGAGGGCCGGGGGAGTTGGAAATTAAGTGGGAATCGACGAAACCGGAGCGACCGTTTATGATCATCAAATAGATCGAGAATAACACAACGTTAAGAACAAGTTATAATACTCAACCGCATACCACCCCCGAAGCAAAGGGGTGGTTGAGAGAATAATCGCTCCCTCCTGTAGTTACTAGAAGCATTCTTGGACCTCAACCTGTTTGGCTGGGAAATGGCATTGAAGGTACGTGTTGACCTACCAAAGCTACGTTCATGCGACCAATAATCAGAAGCCCCCTCTCTATGGGCTGACCGAGAACTTCGACTACCGTCCAAAATCCGCCTGCCATTGGCCAGTTGGGTGCGGTCCACTGTGGCGGAGTGTGCTGGTCAATTCATGGGCACCCTACGCTTGGCATACCGAACGGCAGAAACGCACTTACAGAGTGCACACTGCCATCAGAAGGAGTATTGTGACAGAAGCTGCTCGGGTCTTTTGGAAACCTGGGGAAAATTTGTGTTTATGCAAAGAGACGGTGAATCCGGGTGTTTTCAAAAAGTCGCTGAGAAGCTGAGGAGGGTAGTTTGTCGTAAGTCGTATAATGTCTGACTCTATCTGTCTAGTAATAGGTCCAGAATCCTGGACTAGACCGCCTGTGGTCTTCCACTATGATCGCCCGAACCTTTCATGGGTGGCAGCGAAAATCTCGTGGAAGGTGATGCAGACAATGTTCGAGAGGTACGGAGAGAAACCGAGGTTCTATCAGAAAGCGTCCGAGGTATAGTATTGAGGACGTTGTCTTAGGGAACGTCAGATAGTGTAAGATGAAACCAAACTTGAGAGAACGCATGTTTCACTTTCTTAAACCGCAGCTAGCCACTGACTTCCCCATTTTGCGCTGCAGAGCCAGCGACTTGCGCAATCCCCGAAGAAACCCAAAGTGAGGACAAACCAACTGGTTTTGCCCTGGCGTACTGCCTCTAACTGCCTTCTGACATTTCCTTACTCGTGTGTTAGTGTTACCTCTTTGTGACAAACGACTATTGGAGCATTTTTTACGGTGCTTCCACCGCTCCACACTTCGTTCTGCTGATCGCACGTAAATCCTGCATCAGACCGCAGTGTATATTTTCGTTTGACTTGAAAAGATTTGACACAACTCTCTTGAATAAAAGTCTGTTGCGCTCAAAGGATGAATGAACAGCAATGAACCTCAATACGAAATACTGACTGAATTGAAGAATTGGAATATCCAACAACGAATATTGTTCATGAGAAGTCCAGTGGTATTGGGGAGGTATTCGGGGCGTTCCATGCGCAGTTAATGGTGTGGAGCACTGGATCTTAAGCTTACTCCAACAATAGGATGCTTTAGCCAGCTGCCCATCACCGACCATTAAAGGAAGAACAAACATTTGTGCCTATCACAGTTTTGTTCAAATGTTGTGTCTATATTTTATCAAGTCAAGCAAACATGTGTAGTGAGGACGAACGATCGCACTATATTACGCATATCACTACTATTCAGTTGTGAGGCAGGAGCATGAATTTTGACATTTAAGTAGCCGAGAGAAAAATACAAGAAGGAACATCGGAGTGCAGTGTGGCACGAAATGGTTCTTGGTACATGAAGGAACTGAGATTTGGCGTCCGTGGCAACCGTTATGTTCTGAGATCAGTGTCGTACGCAGACAGGCGTTTGTGTTTGTAGTCATGTTGAAGCGTATATCCCATGCGTTGGTTTCCTGAATCAGCATACCTTGCGCTTTCTGCGTTCTGAGATCACAACAAATGTGCTTTGCGATCTGGTGCGGCAGTTACGTGAGATTAGTAGAATGAAGTATAAAACAGTGAGAATACCACAATATTTTCTCCCAGGGCATTTAACGCACGCGTTGTTGCTCGGATAAGAGCAAAAGTAAGCATAGCTGATACAATTTAACGGGAACAAGCACAAAATTAGTGTCTTATCGTGCCTACAGTTAAAGGTGATGGGAAAGAGTTGGTCTGTGTGGGTGGTAGTTTGCCGACTGGTGGTGTGCAAAGTGGGCATGCGGGGACCACTTGGGGAGAAACGTAGGGAAGACTTGTTGTTATATGACTTGGCGACATGTCTGATTATTGTATAAAATCGTTATCCACAAAAGCCATCTCCTGATCGTTCCTACTGACGGTATCACACATTTCAGCCAGATCGGTGGTGAAGTAGCTATCCGTGAAATCACTCTGAGTGGTCTAGCCTAGAGAGGTCAAAGTGATCTTTTCATCAAATAAAGTCGAATAAACACAGGCGTACATACAAGTAAATACTACCGAGTCATGCAGGTTTTCTCGTGGGGGTTGAGTGAAGGTTCCGCATATGTTTCCGAAAGCCTTCGATGGGATCAGGACCACTTTAACCTCTGCGTACACTGGTCGGATATCCTTGAAATTGGTAACATCACCTAAAAATTCCAGTGAATGAACACTGAGGACAAACCTGAAGAATTAATAGTAACTCCGAGTGGAACAAGACATGCGAACAACGAACGGGGTTGTTGTTCATGTTCGCAGCGATCTCGAGTAGCAGTCAGCACGTGATCAAGATAAACATAAACAAAATGAAAGCCACAAGCAACTTGATCTGTAAAACGTTGAAAAGTTTGGGAAGTCGGAGAGACTCAAGAAGACCGTAAACAGTTGTTATCACCGTTTTTGAAGTTTAATCAGGAGCCACAGGAATACGATGATACTCGCTTAATAATTCAATTTTAAAGAACAGGTTTTTCTATCTAGAGTGAGGGAAAAGTCTTGGATATGAGGAATGAAATAACGACGAGTAATGGTCACATTGTTGAGCGCACGAGAAACGCCACACGGACGCCAACGGCCTGTTGTTTGAGTCATCATATGTAGTGAGGATAACCAGTAGCTGTCTGACGGCCGGATAATACTTAACTGCATTATGTGATCAAATTCAGCTTCGGCAACTTTCAGCTTTGCGCGCAGTAACCGGCGCGGTCAGGGGTAGTAAGACGGCATGTGATGATGAGGTTGTGAACTACTTCGTATTGAATTATGAGCGGTTTGTACGAAGGGGTTAAGAGTTTTAGGAAACTTTGGAGTGAAGCAAAAATTGTGGCGCAGTGTCGGTTGTGTGCGAATGCAAAACAATAGAATAAATTCTGGCCTGCGTTCCGTACAACCTTAACAACACTGTACAACCCAGAAGATTCCTTCGCCGTAAATATACACTAGGTCCAAAAACCGACAAATAGTCAGCGGCGATAACTGCACTTCAATCAGCTGCACTGATCAATATCTAAAGAAATTGTTGTCGCAAGTTTAGATCAAGTGTGAGTGAGGGTGTGCATTACACTGCGATTAGACTTCCAATAGAGACATGTAATCCAGGCGAACTAGGAACGCCGATTACTGAAGGAACGCATGCTAGATGAGGGCCGACTCTTACGGGGAAGATGGTTTACCATTTGTTGCATCTGCGTTTTGAGTGCAGCTAATTACCCGGTAGACAAGACATTTGGCTGCTGAAGTACGGTGGCTAAGGCGATAAACGACAGTTGGGATGATGGGCTAGCTTCCAATATTTTGTCGGCAGCGTCGGCTGTCTTCATAATGGGGAAAACGAAATTGAATGACGTCAGTAATTTGCGAATGGACAAAAGCAACTATCTCAACCAGAACCGTCGGAATTTGGAATCGTCCATTATTCATACTCCAAGCAACTGTTACGTATGTCAAAGAAGTTTCGACGGTTTACGACATCCTAGCTCAATATTTGGAAAACATTCAGCCTAGTTTCTACTTCCCTGATAATCCCATTTTATTCATTGAGGCCTCTTTGGAAACGTCATATTACAAACTGTCATATATATGTTGTTTCATTGCGGGTTTCTGGTTGACTGGTGTATAAGGTATTGTACAGATTTTCATTTTCCGCTTTACTGTTATATACAGTTTGCACCACTTTCCCTTGTACACAATGAAAATCACTTGTTTGAATTGATTCTGCTTAGCAATACACTTTTGGTGCGCGCGTCTCGTCTCCTTGACGTTCCTGTTTCGTGTAGATTGGGATTGTCTGTAGCGAGCTATTCGGCTACTGCGTTTTGAACTGAATATTGGCATTTGTATCCTTGTATTGGGCT
>JTDE01014997.1:0-10957 GCA_014338405.1 Paragonimus skrjabini miyazakii | reverse complement strand
GCGAAGAAAAAAAAAGAGAAAGGGGAGGGGACCAAACCACTAAAAATAGCTACGTCTACATTCCAACATACTACATCAAAGCGCCTACACCTTGCAAACAAACAATCAAACTGCAAGTGAAAGCAAGGCATCATCACCAAGACACCTTCCTTGCAGCTTTCACTGTCCCGCGTCATCAAGTGCATTCATTACACAGACAACTTGGACAAACAACAACATTCACACCACTGAGCTCGGTTAACCGCCATCTCACCTAACGTCTCAATCCACGGACTCTAGGAGTCGCCAGGGCTCCAGCCCGGAAGACGAACACGATTTACAGTAGCCAACCCCTTCGTGAACGATTTCATTTATCTACGCCAGGGCATCACCTGTCCACCTCGCACCTTGCGCCAGTCAGCCGCAGCGTCCGTAAATAGTGTTCGGTGTAGCAGACGGTTAGCTGGAATCCTTAGTACATGACCTAACCACCTAAGTCTGTGCAAATGCAATGACTGAATAAAAGAACTCGTTTGACAATCAGTGCCAAACACCCGCTTCCTAACCTCCTCGTTGCTCACTCGCTGGTACCATCCCATACGAGCGATTGAACGCAGACATCGGTGGTCAAACACCTGAAGACGGTTCACATCTTCTACCAAGAGGGGCCATGTTTCGCTGCCGTAAAGTAATACAGCCCTCACTGTAGTCTGATATACGCGACCATTAGGCTTCAAAGAGATATCTTTTCTGTCGCCATAAGTGCATCAGATTAGTAAATACCGCCCTAGCCTTAGAAATACGTGCCTCTATTTCATTCCCCACACCTCTGCCGCCGTCACTGATGCAGCTTCTCAGATATACAAACTGGTCAACAAACTCCATGACTTCATTATCTAACAACAAATCTAAGTAATCACAGTAATCTTGCAGAAGCACTTTGCATTTCGAGGCTGCAAAGCGCATTCCGAAGTACTTATCACAACGTGAAGTTGCGTTTAGCGTTGCTTGCGCCGCTTGAAAATTGTCAAACAACGCTTTATCGTCAGCATAATCAAGATCAGTCAGCCTTTCACCAGGTAGAAGGTCCACGTCAGCATTTAGTGAGTGTCTCAGATAGTATTGCATTATTGTGTTTATAACGAAATTAAACAAAAATGGTGAAAGTGGAAGGCCTTGACGTACACCGCCCATGGTACTGAAACTGTCAGACAGTTCACCGCAAACCCTAACCTGAGCCGAAGTATGGGAATAAAGCGCCGACAGTATGTTCAAATACTTGGTCGGTACACCCCTGCGTTTAAACGATTCTAAAAGGGTAGACCAACCCACCGAATCGAACGCACCTTTATAGTCGAGAAATACGGCAATTGTTGGCCGGCGGTACACACAACGCTGCTACAGTATTTGACGAAGGGTAAAAATGTGATCTGTCCAACTCCGGCCAGGACGAAGCTCTGCCTGTTCTTCCCCAATGTTTACCTCCCGAACTGCAGTGAGTCGACGAAGTAAGATGGATATCAGAACCCTAGAAATGACTGGGGTCAAACTAATTCCCCTATGTTTTGCGCAAGAGACCCTAACACCTCTCTTGAATATAGGAACTATTATTACGTGACCCCAGCACGGAGGGATAGACCCCGTCGTCCACAATTTGAAACAACCAAGTCAAGGCCTCTACTAACGCCTCTCCACCTTCTTTGAAAAGTGCCGGGACAAGATCATCTGGACCAACAGTTCTATTAAGTTTGACAATCGAGATGCAAACCTCAGTCTCAGTGGGTGGTTCTGAATTTATCGACCAGGGTGCTACATCACAAGTTTGTGGCGACAACAGGGTAGAAATTGGAGGCCAGCTAAATTGACCTTCAAAGTGTTCCGCCCAACGTTCTAATCTTCTGAACTTATTATAGACTAGCGTGTTGTTATAATATTTTGTGTTATTTGTTTCATCCGTGAGTTGGTAATCGATTTACGTTTTCCATTTCAGCTGTCATGCGCCAATTGTTAGACGAATAAAGCCTATCATACAGGCCTCTTACGCTTCTGTTTCTGAATCAAGATTGTTCGTTTGTGCCGTCGAATCTGATTGTTCACAGCAATTTATTCGTTTAACAACTACGTGATGGAACGCATCCTACGCCTTGAAAGGTTTGACATCGGCCCCAACGCCGTTAACGCTTCTCAAGAACGCAATCACTGGTTTTGTGTCGTCTATTGACAGTTTCCATCCCAACAAATTGACTACGTTGATCAACTACATCTTGTCTTCGGTCTATGAGTATACCTCTGAATGCGATAGTTATGACGATACAGTCTCCAGACCTGTATGGGGAGCCCAAAAACGAAGTATTCGCTCGTCATCTGTTAGCGACTTGTAGACAAGAAGGTGAACAGACGCTGGACCAATCTGCACAAAGATTGAGGTCGCTTGCGAAAGACTGTAACTTTAAAGCCACTACAGCCGAGCAGAATCGAGACGATGCAATCCGACACGCTTTCATAAGTGGTCTACTGTCTAGCCAGATTCCACAGAGACTGTTGGAACAAAAAGTGTTGAATTTTCAGGCCGCTTTCGATCAGGCCAGATCGCTTGAATTGGCAGAAAAACAGTCTCAATTATACCAGTCCACTCCGAATAACACCTACGCGGCTGCAACCGAGGTCTCAAAAAACTCGCCCAACCCTACCAGAATGCTTGATGTGGCAGCCTGTAGCTCATCGACTGGCAAATGTTTCTTCTGCGGTTATGACAAACACCCCCGTTCGAAGTGCCCTGCTAGAGATGCGTTATGCAATGGGTGTGGAAAAAAGGGGCACTTTCAAAAGGTTTGCCTGATGCTCCGGAACCGACAGCCCTGCTCTTCTATCACTCGACCATCCATTTCGACTGTCACATCAGCGGCGGCAGCGGAGTGTCTTTCGAATGCTGTAGTTGATCTCGAAGTTAACCGAACGCGCTTACAAGCCTTGATAGATATTGGCAGTTCTGAAAGTTATGTCGCGTCTTCCGTAGTACTGCAGAATGACTGGAAACCTCGCAGCAAGATAACAATAGCCTCTACCGCTCTGTCAAGTGACGCGCGAGGTCACGTCCTAGCGTCGATCAAGTACAAAGATGTTGTGTATGAAAGAGTGAAGCTGTCAGTTCTACCACATTTATGTGCAGACGTTCTTCTTGGTCATGACTTTCTTAAATTTCATAAGTGTTGAAATCCCATTCGGTGGGACAAAACCACCGTTTTCACTCTGTTCACTGACCCCAGCTCACATCAAACCTCCTCGTCTTTTTGAAAACCTGATACGAAACTTCAAACCCATTGCAACAAAATCCAGAAGGCACAGTCCAGCTGACAAAAAGTTTACACGCGATGAAATTCGCCGTTTGCTTGCCGAAGGAGTCATCGAGCCTTCCTCCTTCCCTTGGAGAGCCCAAGTCTTGGAAGTCATTAACGACGGGCACAAGAGAAGAATGATAGCTGACTACAGCCAAACAATTAACAAATATACCCTCTTGGATGCCTATCCTCTCCCAAAAATCGACGAAATGACCGAACGCATCGCCATGTACGACACCTATAGCATTCTGGATCTAAAGAGTGCTTATCATCAGATCCCTATTCGGGAAGAAGAAAAGCCTTTTACAGCTTTTGAGGCATGCGGACGTTTGTATCAGTTTTGTCGGATTCTGTTTAGCGTGACGAATGGCGTCGCCTGCTTCCAACGAACTATTGACAATATAATGGCACGCGAACGACTGAAAGACATCTCTGTTTACGCTGACAATATTACGATACGTGGAACCAACTCCGTTGAACATGATCTCAGTCTTCGAAAGCTCCTAGACGTGGCCAGAAAATATGGACTGACTTTCAATGAATCAAAAAGCATCATCGCCGCCAAACAAATCAGACTTCTAGGTTATGAGGTATCCAAGAAGACTATCAAACCGGATCCTGATCGCATGAAACCTCTGCGAGAATTAGCCCCTCCCCTTAATTTGAAGTTCAAGCAACGAATAGTGGGATTACTCGTTTATTACTCACGGTGGATATCTCACTTCTGAAAAAATTCACAGACTTGTGCAAAATAACACCTTCCCCCCATCCGATGAAGCTAGAGAAACCTTCGAAGCTCTGAAAGACGAGTTATGCAAAGCTGCTATTTCTATTATTCAGTAAGATATCCCTTTAGCTGTCGAGACAGACGCCTTTGATGTGGCGACTGCAGCCACTTTGAATCAAAATGATCGACCGATAACCTTCTTCTCGCGTAATCTGTCGTCCAGTGAACGGTACCACTCCGCCGTAGAAAAGAAAGCGTATGCTGTCGTGGAATCCATATGTAAATAGAATCACTTCCTACCACGCAACCATTCTAAACTTGTTGCTGACCAACGTTCCGTCGCCTTCATTTACGGCAATCAGCACAGAGGGAAAGTCAAGAACGATCAAATATAACGTTGGAAGCTGGAACTGTCGTCATTCAAGTTCGATGTTGTACATCTACCTGGTGAAGATAACCGAGCGGCAGATGCACTCTCACGTAATTGTTGCGGGGCTCTAATGGCAAATATCGACTTGAAAGGACTACATGAATCGCTGTCATCCCGGCGTTTCTCGTTTGATGCACCTCGTCTGCGCCAGAAACCTCCATTTTTCTGTGGAAGAATTTCGAAGCGTTATTGCCAAATGTTCAGTGTGCTGTGAAATCAAACCTCGTTTTTTCTCCAAAGCTCCAGGTGAGCTCATAAAAGCCACACAACCATTCGAAAGACTGTCGACTGATTTTAAGGGTCCCCTTCCACCAATAACCCGCAATCGTTATTCATTAACAATTATTGATGAATATTCTCGATTTTCTTTTGCTTTTGCATATCTCGACCAGACTAGTGAGACCGTTATTAAATGTTCTTGTCAGTTGTTTTCGTTGGTTGGCACGCCAGCGTACATTCATTCTGATCATGGATCGTCATTCATGTCGTCAAACGTTCAACAGTTTCTCCACGAAAGGGGAGTCGCGACAAGCAGAATAACACCATACAACCCCAAAACTAACGGGCAAGTAAAGCGTTCGAATGAATCGATGTGGAAAACCGTGTTGCTCGCCTTGGAATCTTGTAACCGGGCAACCAATGGGAATTTGTCCTTCTCGATGCTTTGCACTGTCATATCACTCCTGTTTGCCGCAACAAATGCCACATCATACGAAAGCGTGGGCTTTTGTTGTGTTTGCGAATTCCCTGTTTATACCCATTTCGAACAGCATGGAAAGCACTTAGGCCCTCCGGTTCTCCTGTAAGCTTATGCTTAAAAAGCAACTGGGAACGGCCACCGAGGAGACGACGCAATCTGCGTGGAAGAGGTGGGCGATTGAAAAATATTGCAGTTTGTGCGGTACGAATAAATTGCCCGCTTTCTGAATCGTGCTTCAAAACGCACAAAATCATATTCGAGAAATGATGATGCCAGATAGTTTCTCAGGCCATTAAAATCACCTTGATTAAAATTTCGAACTGAATTGTTCGTTGTTTATTGTAACCAATAACAGGTAAGATCAAAACAAGCAGAGAGTGGCCACTGTGTCCAGGCGGTAGCTTGATGACCATACTGTCTACCAGATGGCTCTCATTATCCACGACTAGATCAAGCAGATAGGAAATATGACCAGAACGATGTCGCGTCGAAGTGATGACATGATGCATCCATTCTTTCCGTCGTAACAACATCAATAAGGTGGTCGAGAATTCGCTTTCACAATCCTGAGCAGACACTGGTTTCCAGTTTATCCTGGGCGCATTGTAGTCACTCCTAACTAGTAGATGAGAGAAAGGCTGTAATCCTCGAAAGTCTTTAGGTTTACAAGAGCGCCATCATCCAAAATGTTGGATGAGGGAGGACAATAAATAACCCCCACTAGGTGTGAGTCTTGGCCACTTAAAGGCTATTTACTCGTTTCCTTTTGCGAGCAGAGAGAGTGCGAGAAAGAGCCTGGGCGATCAGTTCCAAGGATGAGGAGGAATTTAGGGACGGCGCTGGGGTTGGACTCGGTTAGACCTGCTAAGTTGGTTTGATAACCCTCGTTTGCGGTTGCGCGTACGTCGACGATCATACGGGGCACATGACCAGCATTATTAGCGTCGCAAAGTACAGCCTCTGTGTCCCCTCTAAATTTCGCATTTTGGAAGGTGACTGGACGTTTTCACCCAAGGAAAGTTTGACTCTTTCATTAGTTGGGGGCGAAACTTTGAAGTGTGATGATGTGATACCACTAACAAAGATGCCTAATGGAGCAGGCAAAATAAATGCCTTTTGAGTCGTGAGAGGTGATTCAATTCTTCTTTAGAGACCCCGTATCCAAACGCCTGTGTTTGTGCTTAGAGGGTCTGACTGACGTCTGCAGAACTGATATCTACAGAAACAACAACCTAGCTGTCTGCTACAGGCACAGGAACTTAAGCGCACAATGTGGCAGTAGAAACTACAACCTTAGTGTCCAATGGCAGCTTGCGGTAAGCCGTGATCTGTGCTTTGGTTTCAGTCCGCCGGTCATGCTTCTTCTTCCCTTGCACAGAGCGATCCAGAGACATAACTTCTAGGTTGGCGCTGGCAGATTTCCAGGTCATTGTTTTCCTGACCACTTTCTCGAGGTTGAGCACGGTAAGTAGGGTTATTAAAAGGCCAAGTGACATTTGGGTTGAATTAATGCGCAGCCTGCTCGAGAGCACAAGGTTTGTGACATCCGAGAAGGAAGAAGATGCCAGGTGTAGCGACTATAATAAATAATATTCTTGATGGTCGCAGTCACTCGTACACTTTTATGATTGTTTTCTTACTTAGTTCGCACTTGGTGGAGTTAACTGTGACATCACGTTGGGTCAAACGCTCCAACAGGATGCAAAGATGCGTAAGGTGTTCCTCATGAGAACTAACAACTAAAACCTTATCCAGATAAGGGTAGACAAAGTCCAAACCACGTGTCGTTTCAAGAATGAATCGTTGAAAAGTTTGGGCTGCGTTGCTCACACCAAAAGGCATTCGAAGAAATTCGGAAAGGCCAAAAAGGGTTATAAATAAGGTTTTGAGAATACCTCCTTTGGCGATCGGAATCTGGTGATAAGCACGTACCGAATCTATCTTGCTGAGTATGTTTTTCCATACACGCAAGTAGTTAAATCCTGCATGTGCGGGATTGGGCACTTGTGAGGAACGATTGTTTGTTAAGCCCCTGGTAATCTGCGCCAATCACCTGACTTTCTGGGGACCACATGCAACGATGAGGCCCGTAGACCCTCGGAAAGGCGTATTATTATTATTCGAGCATGTGCTCGAAGTCTGTCCCGGTGAGTTTGAGTTTATCGTAGCGACCATGACAATATTCTTGATAGTCACATTCAGCCGTATATTTTTGATGATTTTAGTTTTTTACCTACCTTTGTCTTAGTCAAGCTGTCTATTTTGTAATATCCGTCCCAGGACTAAAAACTAAACTCACTCCGCGCCTCGCTAGCTTGACATGTTTCTTTATACACTATTTTCCAGGGGTGATACCAATACACAAGGGTAAACGCGCTGAGTCTTTGTTTTTCAAAGTCGATCAGTTTTCGGTAGTGAGTAGTATTCTGTTGGACCGGATCCAACACAGGACTGACTTAACTGGCTCAGCTGGAGAAGAGGTTGTGGGGAAGCGGTCCTATAAAACCGTTTTCTCTTATAGCTTTTTCTTTCACTTTCCAGCCTTTTTTGTGTGCAGTTGAGAGAGCAACTGCTGTCTTTGTGATTACAACGTATGGCGTAGTCACTGTCCCGAGTTCGTCAGACATAATCCCATTATATATAACGCTGCAGAAAGCGAAAGCACGTTGCTCAACCAGAAACAAACTGATAGTCAGTTGCAATAAAGATCTCTTTGTGATTCACTCAAGCTAGACGTGGGGGATGACTCCAAGCTATGCAGGCTTCGCAAGTCTCACTAAGACAGACGCCTTCAGCTAATCCGAATGATTCTTGCCAAATAACAAAACCTGACTTCCTTTGGGTGATTAGGGAGACTAGACGAACGGCATATCTGTTACGCACTTGTATCTTTTCTTTCGTCTACATTATTCATCACGTTCTCTGTTTTGCATTACAGCTATATGGCTTGTTTACAAGTTGAATAAAGCCTATCGTTTTGGCAACTCACATTTTCTTTCAGTAACAGTCTATTGAACATACGTTTCGAATCACCACAATTTACCTAACTTGTAAAATGGCTGATCGTTTCGACGCTGACCATCATTCGCCTACAGCAACTGATCAGTGACTTCACTGGCGAGACATTCGAGAACTTCCTTTCTGCTGCAAAATCGCCTGAAATAGATTCAATGTCTACTTTCGTTAATTATGTCAGTTCATCTGTACACAAACGCATCGCCGAATGTGACTCCTACAAAACAGCCATGTGTACACTCCAGAATCTCTATATTCAATCAAAAAATACTGTTTCTGCTCGACATTTCCTTTCTACTGCTAAGCAAGAGGACGGAAAAAGTCTGAGTGAATTCCTTCGGAAACTCAAAACCTTGGCTTCGAACTGTGACTTACAAGTAGTCTCTGCTGAATTGTATCATGAAGAAAGTATTCGCGATTCATTCATTCGTGGTTTAAACTCTCATTCTATTCGTCAGCGACTACTCGAATATAAATCCCTGGATCTTACTTTAGCCTTCGATGTAGTTAGACAATTGGAACTAGCCCAACAGCAATCGCTCTCTTACAATCAACAACTCTCTTGCACCATGTCCTCACAAGCTACTGAGTACCTTCAAACGCTCGTCCCAAAGGCATATGACATCGAATGTACGGCAGCCACAGGCAATTTCCCAAGACAGAATGGCTCTTTGTGCTTTTTCTGTAGATTACGTCGACATCTGCTAAGGTGTGTCCAGCTCGTGATGCTGTCTGCAAACGTTGTGGAAAGAAAGGGCACTACGAACGGGTGTGTCGGTTTTCCAAGACTGTACATTCTGCTGCAATATTGGAATCCGTATTATCGTCTGTCACAGTTGCAGCGTGTTTGTCAAATGCTACCGTTGAGATTTACGTGGACGGTATTCGGTTACAGGCTCTCGTTGATACAGGCAGTTTGGAAAATTCCATATCTCATTCTGCTGTTCGGGCACATAAATGGAAAATCCATTCCTCATATCAAAAAATCACTATGGCATCTACCAGTTTATCCAGTTCCACACCCAGTCACTTTTGTTTCTATTCGTTTCAAACAACTGTCATACAACTCTGTCAAAATTGCCACTTCTCAACAATCTGTGTACTGACGTATTACTAGGACATGACTTTCTCAAAAGACAAATGCGTCGAAATACCTTTTTCTGGCTCTTAGCTACCGTTTTCACTCTGCAACATGTTTGCTATTTCTGTTACTCCGCCGTTTCTGTTTCAACACGTGTCGCCTGACTGTCAATCAGTGGTCACGCTATTGTTTATCCGATGAACTGTTTATCAAGTCAAACTGGAAAACTGTTGAACGCCGGGATTATTGAACCCTCTGCCTCACCTTGGACAGCCCAAGTCTAACGAACGGCAGAAGCGTCGATGGTAGTGAACTACAGCCAGACAATCAATCGGTTCACTTACCTAGACGCCTACCCCTTACCCCGGATTGACGATCTTATTGGGAAACTTTTTCGTTGTGAGGTATTCAGTACTCTTGACCTCCAGAGTGCGTACAATCAAATACCCGTCAAGACGGAAGAGACGATCTACACTGCTTTCGAAGCAGCTGGACGTCTCTATCAATTCACTCGTATTCCATTCGGCGTCACCAATGGTGTGGCAGCGTTCCAGCGTACTATCGACAATAACATCCAACGAGAGAACTTATCTAGGACCTTCGCCTACTTGAACAATCTGACTGCCTGTGGCAGTTCAAACGAAGACCATGATCGTAATCTCACACAATTCTTCAACACCGCTCGCAAGTACGGAATCACTATCAATTGATTGTTCGTTAACGAACAAAAGTGTTATGCGGACGCGTAACATCGAATTGTTGGGTTATGAACTCTCAAAGGGTGACATTAAACCGGATCCGGAACGTCTCTGACCATTAAAAGTGCTACCAGCCCCGTCAAATCGTAAAGCACATGAGAGAGTTATTGGAATGTTTGCTAATTGTTCTCAGTGGATCTCACAATTTTCAGACAAAATCAGTGTGCTCGTCAGAAATAAGACCTTTCCTCTTCCCGAGGAGGCTCCGATTTCGCTTATCGATCTTACGAAAGATATTCAATGATCGTTACTGTTGAACCGGGAGTGCCCCTGACAGTTGAAACTGATGCATCAGATATCGCCATCGCCGCAACACTAAACCATAATGGACGACCAGCTGCATTTTTCTCCAGAAATTTAACACCATCCGAATGTAAGCAATCTTCTGTCGAGAAAGAAACCTACGCTATTGTGAAAACCTTATAAAATGGCGGCACCTTTTTCTGGGTCATCATTCTACACTCATCACAGATCAGCGCTCCTTATCCTTTATGTTCAATCAAAAACTGTTGGGGAAAGTTTATTTTCCCCAAAAATGATTTATTTTTCGAGATATTATCAAAAAATAAATTGTGATTTTGAATCTTACTTTATCGCGCCACAACGTGCCAAAACTCAATTTTGGCGCACGTTTCCCCGGCGTCTGTGATTGGCCCATCCCACTTTTAATGTTTTAATTCAAGTGGGATTCTTCGAAGTCATTAAAAGATTATATATATTGTAATGTGCGACCGAAACCAGCAAGCGCGCACTAGTTGAATGTGAATTGGTGACAGAGCGTGCTGCTGTGTTGTGCTGCGTGTAATCGACAGAACGTAAATATCTCTGTTATCCGTCAGTTAAAAAATTTTCTTTCGCCACCAATGTTGTCGTAATGTTGTGGAATTTTGCGGTTTATTAAAATCCAGAATTCTGTAGCTACGGCATCA
>JTDE01014996.1:0-10738 GCA_014338405.1 Paragonimus skrjabini miyazakii | reverse complement strand
TTTCCTCAACTTCACATATACAGCGAACGTTTAAACCCAACTTAATCGAACTAATCAATAATCGATAAATACAAATGACACTTCTCGGGTCGCAAGCCTTGCGTTCTGTCTGCGTTCGGTGTCGCTGGCGCACAGAATTTTTGGAGAGTTAGAAACTAGCGGAATCAACCGTCTATTGTGGCAAATTTCTACTTTTATCATCTTTTTTGATCTCGTATTCACACCTGGATTGTGTGCAGTGTTTAGATCCACTACAATATCACTTTGCTCGACATACTGACACGCTCACTGTCCTGGTGCTCGATGGTCACTTTGTGAGACTGCTCTTCAATAGCGCATTTTCAGCGCAATGTCTACCGGCTACTTTTAGCATCGGCCCAGTTCACATTTACATTACCAGAGTGATCTAGTCGAAACGTTCTATCCAGTACTGTAGAAAGTACAATCACATAAGTTGCAAACTCCGCCCCGAATTCCGAAGCTAGTATAAATCCTAGCTGTCAACTGACCAATCCAGAGTGAGTGCTGTGCCCAGAAAATGTACATAGATAAGCTAACGGGAAACCCTCCGCATTTCGAAGTTTTACGGACTGTCCTCCGTACACTAAAGACGCGATCGTTCATAAAAGTGTGACACCGTTCTATATTAACGACGAAACTAAATACCTGGAATACCGAACAGTTAGTCACCTAGTAACGATCAAGTTTGTATGAATCTGATTCGTTCATTTTTTCCCGTTCGCACGCTTATGAAGATGTGGTGAGCAAATGTTATATTTTGTAGTTCCTCAGACTTGTGGTACGTTTAGGGCTTGTAACTCTAAGCAGTAATCTGGCCAATGGGTACACGGGCAGAGGGAGGTCAAGGGGTCTCTTGAGACCCATGTACCACCAGACTATCTTCAACGATTCAGCGATTGATACACGGGTTCGAGGCAGAGGCCCAAGGGTCCCGGATCCAGTCGGTTTTTCTTGTTCACTGTCAAACGGGCGTCTGTTGATCTGAAAGACATTCAGTGAAAACAAGGTGTAGCACCGCTCTTGGGAATTACAGTAAATATCAAAAAACAAACTAAGATTACTTGCGATAAAAGTAATTTTGTAGAATGAGAGTCAAGTAATGCTTTCAAGCGATCGCTAGAAGCGCCACTGATGACTTCAACTGGAAGACTGTTCCAGGAGTTAACAACCCTGTAGGAAAAAACTGCTGTCTAAGAAAGGTCCTAGGACGAAGCATGAACAGCTTCCTGTTATGTCCTCGCCGACCGTCATCATTCGCCACAGTGAAGAACTGATAAACAAGGCCTACTCTAAAGAGGAAGTGTGTGAAAATTAACTCACCGCGGAGCCGTCGAAATTCGAGTGGGTATAGATCAAGAATTTCCAGTCGAGACTCGTACGCGACACTACTGAGACCTGCGACTAGTTTCGTAGCCACGCGCTGGACACGCTCAACGGCTAATATATCTTTCTTCAGGCCGGTATAAACGACCTGATTAGCATACTCAAGGAGCGGTCTTATATAAACCTCGTAAAGCGTTTGGAACGTTTTTTTGTCTATGCGGGGGAAAGTGCGCTTAATCATCCAAAGAGTAGCAAACCCTTTTGTCGCTGCCATCTCGTGGTGATGCGCGAAGGATAAGTCATGAGAGATAGGTTTAGTGACAACCACCACAGATTCGGATTGCTTTAGTAGTCGAGACAAATAACCAAGAGTGTAAGAAAGGTGCCGTCAATGTGACTGGCTGACTGAGTTGCTACCTCGGCCAACCGGAAATCAGCTTCGGCCTACTCCGAAACGACTCCTGCCAGAGTCGTAACGTGTGTGTGTGAAGAAAGTCGAAAGACGAGAATCAGCCAATCACTGTGGCCCAAGAGAACCTCACTTTTGATTTGCTGAACGCCGTGAACCTCGTCACTGATTATGAGACCCGGAAATAGATTTGTCCTCGATACTCCCTGAATGCAGCCAAGTGGTGTGCGTAGGTCTACTGAAGCGCGGTTTGGGTTGTCATCAGGAGGCAGGTGGGGATGCGTATGGAACGTTACAGTCACCTATTTCAAGTAAATTGGGAGAGTTTCCAGTAACAAGAAGTTTGTCTACCTAATACAAAAGCGCCCGAACGTCCAACCAAGAGTTTGAAAGAGAGTGATTAAAAACTTCCGGTAATGACCATAGTGAGAGAGGTTCTTTTTTGAGACAACGATGTCAAGCACGACTGAAGATAATCCCCAGTAAAAACGCGGCCGACTCGGCCGAGAAGGCCAAGAGTAGGCCAGGTGTTGGCTCGTCTTTCTACTCCACTGACCAACCAAAGATGAGAAACTTTGGTGAATGGCACGCTATCATGGGAATTCTTTTGTGGTTGAATAACGATTACGAATAATCTGAGAATGGCATTTTTCACTGCAATAGGTAGATGTTTGACTACGGAATAGGTGGTTGCCATTTGAGGGTAAATTTTGTTCATCCAGACTAGTTCGATAGCTCTGGGTCATTTGCTCGTCACGTGCCTCTAGTTTGGTCGGTTTTCACGCTGTCGTTTTTTGTGATGTTTTATGGATAATCCTAGATAACAATAAGTCATGTCAATCTGAATGTTGGTGTGATATAACCTACCTATATTGTTCAGTGGAGACTTGCTACAACTTGACCTAAAGACTAATTTTCACCTAGATGTTTGATTTTCGGATCTTCATACTCCATGAAGCCATCTGGTCGATAAACGTTTGATGTACCATGAGTTTCGAGCGAAGGCTGTATTGCCGTACCACTATATATCGTCGAATACGGCGGGAACGTCTACGACTTGGCATCAGTTTTGTCGGTGTTTCCTTCATTACTATCCCTGTCACCTTGGAGAATGAAATTATTCCATCAGAGAAACCTGGTAGTCCCTTATTTTGTTGTTCATTTTAAATTGAAGATGACGAAAATGACCAGGTAGTGAGGGACATGTATCCAGCCTCATCTGTTGAGGCGATGCGCAATCCGTACGGTTCATGTGAGTTCTGTGCACAACATATTTAATTGTTATAGTGGATACTACGGTAACAGCTTCATCTATTCCTGACGCAGTGAGATTATTCACCATTCACATGAAGTCCAAGAACTGTGCGCAACATTCCAAAAACGTGCCCAAAGAAAATGCTTATCCAGGGTTCGTACGTGCATATTGGACCCCACAACTGCCTACAAATCGTACATAAAAAGCACTAGCTCAGAGACGGCGACCGCTTAACTTTGCACGTTAACGTCGACGGGCTACCTGTTTTTGATTACCCAGGCACTGAGATGCGGTCTATACTTGGTCGTATTATTCGGCCGTTTGTTAGCTGTCCATTTGTGATTGGATCTTACTGTGGCGGTGGCCGTCCGGAGTCTTTGAACGTGTACAGGGGTGATTTTGTCACAGAGGCCAAAGACATTCTGGCGAATGGGGCCTACCTAGAAGCGCTCGGAATAATAGTTTTGTAACGCTTCACTCCATTATCTGTGATTAACCTGCTCGTTGCCTAATACGTAAAGTCAAAGGTCACAACGGCTACCACGGCTGCGACAAGTGCACACAAAAAGTGTGCACTGTGAAAGTAGAAGAATGGCTTCTTCGGTATCTGTGAGGGAACTAAGGACGAATTGCAATTTTCGGAGACAACTTGACGATAAACATCATATCGGTTTAGCTCCTGGGAGTTGTTAAGCGCTTGGTAAGAATTTGGCGTTTATCCGATATCGTTCGTGGTGTTCGCCTTTCAGCAAGTATGCAGAGGGCCATTGACGTCGACTTGCTTGTCGTATTCAAGTGTCTCACGATGGACTTGCCCCGAAAATGTTGTTCCTTTGTTTCACCTGAAAGGTGGGAAGCCACCGAGTGCAGGCAATTTTTTCTGTATTAGGGACCAGTTGTTCTGAAAAAGTGTTTACGAAACGGCTGTTATGAAAACTTTCTGAACCTATTCTTATCCATATACATCCTTTCCCATCCTTCATATATGTCATTTATTCATATTGCCCGTTACCTGATACTGAAGTTCGTTAATCAGTTTGCCTTTTTTATGGTGACGACGAAGTTGTATTTAATGTGCGTTGCTTATCTCATTTGTGTGACGTTGTTGAAAAACTCGGTCCATTGCACATGTTTTGGTCGTTTCCTTTTGAGAGATTCACGTCTCAAGTGAAACGGCTTGTAAAAGGGCCAAAGTCACCTGAAGTACAGGAGCACAACCGTGTATACGGACGCTCGATCTTCACGAAGATAGTGGATATAGATGTGTTACAAGATAATACATTCTTGCCGGTTAAGTGCGCTACTCACCAACGATCTTCCATGCCCAGGGCCAATTTACTTTTGTCATGCAGCAAGCCGGATAACTGTGTCATTATTCATAAACGATCCTATTTAATTGATAACCGCCAGTCACAGGACGTTCACTGTCGATCTTTTCTATCTGTAGTCGAGTTTTTTAATCACGCATTTTCTTCCTCAGTCCTTTATATCTTCCGTGCAAAGTCACTGTCAACCGTCACCAGTGTTAAGCGCATTGTCGACATAATTTGCAAACGCGTGTATTCATAGCACAATGATGAGTTTGTAATTATTCCTGTACTGCATTCGAGAAAATCATAGTCAATATATCCAATTTTTGAAATCATCTGGAGAACTGATGGTTCGGGTTGCAATTGTTGAAGAAAACAGTATCCTTTCCAGATTTATTATGTCGTTAAATTTATTAATAGTCGCGGAGTGTCTGTTGTCAGCCACACGTGGATGCGCGGCACAAATATGTGTGCCTGGCCTTCGTTGAGACCGTCACAATTCCTGAGGCACATGAGAAACCGCACCCTTCCTTATGCTGAGAGTTACAACGTCTTAGCCGTAAGGATTTAAAAAAACCGGTAAGCTTCAGACAACTTTTCATTATATCTACAGATTCGTACGAGAAGGCAAGACGTTATGAACAGCGGGCTGAATTGCAGTCCGAATCTGCTTCCACTGATGCCCCAGACGTGGATGTTCCCATTCGTAAAAGAAGAATTAGGTCATTTTCCAGATCATTATATTTCATCACTTGTCATTTTACAGGAGGCCAAGCAAAATGTCATCGTCTGAAGGTGAGAACACAAATCTTAACCCCCCCCGTTGGGTGGGCTGTTCAACTATCCCCCCTTGAAAGAAATTAACGTGGTCGACAGGTTAGTGATAATTTACATACATCTTGGATTATGTACGGCACGATGCTATCACCTCAAAACAACATCCCGGATACAGAGTAAACTTGTCTTACATAATGCATGTTTTGTGCGTCCCAGAAATGTTTCACTTCCCAGAGTCGTATCCGTGGTTTCTTCCGGGCCGTCACTTCCGTTTGCCTAAACATAAAGTGGCTGCAGCGGAAGACATCCGCTTGAAAAACAGATATCAGAACTCCGAACGGACAGCATGGAGCTGAGGGAACTGCCGCACAAGTCATTAGACAAGCTCGTAACTTGTAGTAGACAAGTGTGCATGCGCTAGACCCTCGTCCATTAACAATTCAAAACGCCTGAAGAGCAATCGAAACGCAGTCCCAACGGGCATCGAACTGGAGAACACAGCGGGTTCGGAAACAAACCGTATATCTCCAGCAGTGTTTGGAACTATGATAAGTAGTTAGTTTTAGCTTAGTTTGGGACCGATGGTAGCAACCAAGAGGAGAAAGGGAAGAAGCACGAGGTGGGCTACAACCCACTCGGCGGCACTCAAAAGCGCGCCAGGCGAAAAGTTCGTGGAACCTTTGAATGCGTTAAATAACGCTCGAAAAGGTTCGGGTTAAACGACCTCGAAGAATAGAATAATAGGTGAGTCGTTAGGAAAAGAGCAAGCATCCGCTGCGTGCAATTAGTCGCACGACTGAAGAAAGTGGCACTGAGTTTATATCAGGCCCCCGGGGGCCTGCAATAGGTCAATTGCAGGCATACAAGGAATCATGCGTACAGAAAAAACAAGCAGGTAAACACGGTTGCAGCCGGGATCCTTGAAGAAGCCACACGATTGCTGGTCACTACAAACTCTTGAGGTCATGATCAGCAGTGTGATGGCCTATATCAACAGCAGCCCAACGCCGCAATCGCAGCCAACCGTCTCCTACGGCCATGGCAAATTTCACTTGACAATGCGGAACTTGGAGATTTTCCTAAAAATGAACAATGATATGGATAACGAAGATGTCTACAAAGATTTCGTAAGCGATGTGCACGGTAGTTCACCGTAATCTGGATTCGTGGAATATTTCTAATCTCAGTTTGTTAATCAAGGAGGAAACGTAGTTTTGACCCTTTGTATTCCCTTGTAGCATTCACTTGTACAATTTTTGTTGACTTTGACGTTTTGCCTACTTTTGTTTTAGTCAAGCTACCCCATTTGTAATAGCCGTCCCGAGGCTGCAATCACAAATCGCTCCGTGCCACGCTAACTTGACGTGCTTTCCTTTGCACTCTGTTTTCCAGGGTGGATAATAATACACAAGGGTCAACGCGCCGAGTCCTTGCTTCTCACTGTCGATTGGTTTTTTATAGCGACCACAGACTGGATATTAATCTGTTGGACCAGTTCCAACACCCTTGTATGTCAGCCATCAACTTTTACTTTCAGTTCATTGCTAAATGTAAACAGTCGTTATGATGTTGTTGATTATTGTTTTTCGTTCGTAGATCCGCACCCTTGCAGATGTTCACCGGGTAGCACAGTTGATGAGTGCATACGAAATATACGTAACTATGTGTTTGTCAACTCATTGACGATGAAGATAAACCGGCTGGGGACGAACGGAAGGTCTCGTATAATGGACACTTACATCTCCCAAGCAATTATGAGTAATGCGTTTTTGTTCTAATTCTTTAAAAGACGCTGCTTTATCTGATCGAAACTATCCCCACGAGAGTGAGGGAAATGTTAAACATTTCATCATGAGTTGGTTTCAAGGAGCCAAAGACAGAGACGGTGAGATATCAAAACGCCGACACTCAGAAACTAATCGCAAAAAGGTAAAAACCGCTAGATTTACGAAGATCATTTAATTAAAAAGGTGATCCGGAGCTGGAAGACGCAAAAGAAGCCTAGAGGAGAAAGCCAGAAGAAAACATGAACAGGTACGGTGTATCGTGGATGCAAGTTTGAGGTTGGTTGCAGTTACCCCACTATACAAAAGCGCCGCTTAATTCGTATGAGGTACCTCCTTTTATCCAGGGTGACCAAGAAAAGATTTGGATAACCACGACTGATTACATCAAAATGAGGCGCGATGACCTCTGAAACTACTGCCACCACCGGGGGTACATCTACCAGGTACAAGTGCACCTCAGATTTTGACTTCACATGTTGACAACTTTTAAAGCGAAATCATTGACGTGAAACGGATATTTGTCAGAACCATAGTCTAACTGTAGGTACAACGTAAGAGTCTTTAATGCGTGTTTCAAATAAACTTGATTTCTAATGTGAAGAAGCGATGTCTGTTAAATGTCTTGTTGATTAGTGTTACGACTTCACATGCTGACAACATTTAACGTGAAATCATTGACGTGAAGTGGATATTTGTCAGAATCAAAGTCTGACTGTAGGTGCCACGTAGGGTGTAGCGACTATAATAAACGATATTTTTGATAGTCGCATTCACTTGTACAATTTTTGATGACTTTGACTCTTTGCCTACTTTTGTTTTGGTCAAGCTACCCCATTTGTAATATCCGTCCCGGGACTACAATCACAAATCGCTCCGTGCCACGCTAGCTTGACGTGCCTTTCTCTGTACACTCTATTTTCTAAGGTCGATACTAATACACAAGGGTCAACGCGCTGAGCCCTTGCTCTTCATTGTCGATCGGTTTCCGATTGTGACAACAGCCTGAATATTAATCTGTTGGATCAGTTCCAGCAATTGGTGAGACCGTAATTTTCGAACATTTCGCTACAGTCGTGGTGATTTCGTTCTTTTGCATATTTTTTGTTTTTCTTGGCGTTCGCGTAAACAGTTGTTTTTCTCTGTTCGTGTATACTTCCATTTATATATTTTCTCAATTCGGTTTCATTAGTAGTTCTTGATAGCTCATAACCGCGTAATCACTACCCAATGTTTGAAATGTTTTCTAAGGACGTTGACAGCCCTCCCATCGCTATCAGTTCGCTAGTGGTTCCTCCGTTTTAGAAATGTACCCTCTTCTTTGGTTTGTTTACTTAGAAGCAGAATTTTTCAACAACGGAATTTTGTCTGATCAAACAAGATTCTGTCAGTTGTTAGCCAGACTTCCGAGTAAAGTCACCATACATATAGTAAATCAACCAACACAGCATAAGTACGATACCTTAAAAAAGGCTGTTATTAATCGACTGACACTCTCCGAGAAGGCCCGAGTGCAACAACTTTTTCACGTATCGAAGCTAAGTGAAAAACGCCCTTCAACATTGCTAGCAGAGATGCAGCAACTCATCGGCAGCTCGCACATAGACGAATCCCTCATCAGGGAACTCTGGCTTAGCGAACTGCCAGAAGCAACGCAAGTAATATTTTCGGTTGTTCGTCCACAAACTCTCGCTGATACAGCAAAAATCGCTGATCAAGTAGTGGAGCGTTTTCACCCACTACTAGGTTGCTTCAGTGTACCACACTCTAGTCCACGTCTTACAATAGGCACGCGCAGTTCCGACAATGTGGTTACCGCAAATCGTGGTCCAGCAGACACTGAGGCACTAAGAGCATAAATCACAGCTCTGCGACGTGATTTGAACAAAATCTCTCTCAACAGTTCCTCAGATTGTCGACCACTCAGGCGACACAAACCGCGGTCAAAAACTGACTGTTGTTGGTACCACGAAAGTTTTAGTAATAGAGCCAAGCGTTGCACCAAACCTTGCATCTATGTATCATCAGGCGGTGCAAACTCAACAGCCGAACCTTAAAGGCAAACAATGCCGTCGGCGCTAAAACTCCCTGTCGACTCATTTTCGGGCGGGATGTAGAAACCGGACACACGTTCCTGGTTGACACCGGGGTGCAGGTTAGCGTGTTTCCGTCCACAAAAGACGAAGTGCCAAGCCCATGCAGCCCACAGCTCCGCGCTGCAAATGGCACTTCTATAACCACATACGGTCAGCGATCTTTAACGCTTAATTTAGGCCTTCGGCGGACATACCGCTGGGTGTTTACAGTTGCCGCGGTACCTTTCGCCATCATCGGGATCGATTTTCTCTGGTATTTTTACCTTCTGGTCGATACGAGATGCCGACTGTTAATCGATTCCAGCACTAAGCTGGTAAGCGGGTAACTCGAAATTTGGTTCAAATGTTCTCGCTGTCATTGTCTATTCATGTTTTTCCCCTATTGGTGCTTTGTGCATCACAAATTTACATACGATTACTGTTATTCGTTAGCGCGTAACATACTTATTTCGTTCCGCATTATATTATCTGGTTGTCAGTGTTCATCTCCGTTTTTATATTGTACCGTTCAACGAATCTATTTAGCTGATTATTATCTTAGCATATATCCGTTCGATTCTACTATTTCCTAGCTTCGCGTTCCACTCCTTTTGCCCACCGTTTTTTCTTTCTATATAACGTTAACATCACCACTCCTCTTCACAATGACACGCGCGAGATCCAGCAGCATCGGTGGATCAGAAGTATCGAGTGCCTGTGGCCGTTTCGGTTGTCGTAAGACTGTTCAGAACGGTATGCAGTGCCAGACATGCCTACACTGGTACCGCATCAAGTGCACTGGCCTCAAGGAGGACCAGTACACTGCTGACTTCGTCAAAAAAGCCATTTATCTGCATGGGCTGCCTATTTCGTAAAGGCTGCACCTCGTCCGGAGCCGTATCCGTTCCGCTACCCGCCACCGCCAGTGAGCAGAAACGTGAAACGCTACAGTTTTGTTGCAAGACGTCTAAAGACGTCAATACAATGCACATGGGCACAGTCGAAAAAGCCCTGGTAGAAACGCAGAAGGCTCTATCCGACATGAGGTCAGAACTGATCTCACTAAACGAGTATATGGCGCTCGCCCTTCCGGGTGTGGCCGTTGCTCGTAAGGCAGTGGCTTTGTCCACGGCACAAATCGAGGATGCCGCGACAGATCTGAAGGACAAGGCACTTCGGGAGAGGAGGCTTGTTTTGTGGGGACGATTTCCGACCACACTCTCTCCAGTCGAACAAGCAAGAGAAGTGTTAAACATCGTATTCCCTCCAGAACTAACAACTTCAGTTTCGGCCAGCAGGCTTCACTCCAAAGCCACCAAGAAGTAACTTGGACCTCTTTTGACGTTACCAGCAAAGGTCAGTACGGGGGAAGTACTGGACAAGAAGGATCAGCTAAAAAAAGTCATACTAACTTGAAAGGAGTTTCACTGGATCGCTCACTGCAGGAGCGGCAGAAGCGTTCCCAGCTTGAGAAAACAAGGTCACGCATCAAGGCTGACCCCAAAGTTCAGGCCAATATGAAGGTCTTTATTCCTACTCTTAAGAAGGGACTAGCGCATCCGAATGGACCAACCCATGTGCCCACACCAAAGACGACTGCCCATATCCCCTTGGATGGTCAGTCATCTTTGGGGCTGCACGGGTCTGAACCAGTAGCTTCCAGCGAGGCCACAGAGCTACAGTCTTGCTCTAATCCCCCAATCATCAAACCTCAAAAAAGTTCTACCCAATCTTGCTTTATTTCTAAACTTTACGACCCAGTGAGTCTCCTTGGGTCACCTCCA
>JTDE01014994.1:0-10894 GCA_014338405.1 Paragonimus skrjabini miyazakii | reverse complement strand
TTTCGACGATTTCAATTTCTGCATCAGCTACCAAGCCATTAAAACGATTTATTCCAGGAAAATAATTTTCCCGAACACGATAGCTCGGAAAATCACGTTCTACGACTAGCATTCATGGTAGAAGTGCCATTGGTGGCGCGGAGGTGTGAGATGCAGGGGCTTGCTGTCTCGTCTTCTGTGAACAACACTCATTATAATCCATCAGGACATAGCTTAATTTTCTGTACCACCTCACTGCACGTTTTTAGAGGTCGGCTTCCAGGCTTGCGTCACCGTTT
Organism: Paragonimus skrjabini miyazakii; assembly: GCA_014338405.1. Classification (NCBI taxonomy): domain Eukaryota; kingdom Metazoa; phylum Platyhelminthes; class Trematoda; order Plagiorchiida; family Troglotrematidae; genus Paragonimus; species Paragonimus skrjabini miyazakii. The sequence goes on along the minus strand of JTDE01014994.1, from coordinate 10,616 downwards.
TGACGTCTAGGTGCAAAGTTTGATGGATGGATCGGTTTTGAAAGCGTTTGTGAGTCCAACAACAATAGGTTTTTAACCGTAGCATGCTGGAATGATTCGCTGGTTTGAAAAACTGATGAACGGCGTGAGACGTTTTGATCTGACCATTTCGCAGAACCACAATTTCCACTACTGGGGCTTTGAGACCTGCTTGCTCCCTATTTGAAGTAACTAATTCATCTGAACATCGCGCCCGTTTTGACTGACATGGCGTAGGACGTAATTAGCCCGGCCAGTCAATGAGGAGCTGAAAGCGTCCAACTGCTTGATCGGCGACTCTCGTTTCTTTGCAGAAAGTTCTGAACGGGCGTCAAAATCTATTGCTCACCATGGGAAGTGTCTTAAACTTCGTCCCCGAGAAAAATGAACTTGAACAGCTTAGTGATAGTGTAACACATCAAGCTGTTGTGCTGTTGGCACCACGTCGGGTTTTTTTCGTGTGAGTCGTGTGTATATTTTACTGGGCCGTTGGTTCGCGCTTGTTTCTATTGTCTTCTTTCACGGGACTATCATTGGAACCCCTACTTTGGAAGAGCGTTGTTCCATGGTGTTTCCACGTTGCACAAAGTCGGCTTAGAAGTGCAACGGGTAGCCGAGGCCAGAGCGACCGGTCCACCTGTCACAATACGTCGGATGAGCTTCAAGCCGAATTGTCTCACTGGACGGCTTATTCTCCCGGATCTAGATAGACGAATACATTTATCCATATATATGTACCTCAGTGTACACCTAAATTCTTGAATACCTCTTGAAATGAAAAAAATGTTTGCAAACGTATTCATATGCATACATACATAGGGAAATGATACAGAAATAATTTATATACGTAAGATATAATGCATATATTATATATATATTTTCACGTTCAATTTCAATTCGCACAGAACCAAGTGGCCGCTACCAATCGAGCGTCCAGGGCATTTGCATCTGTTACGTAGGCCTAACACTGACTACATATAACAAAAGAAGGGCACCCAGTTGAGTAGTAAGGTGTATGACGCAAATAGGCATAAACAGGGAAATGATTAGAACATAGACAAACCGGGAGACTCACGTACAGTACAAAGTAATGTCCGTGTAGATAATAGTGTGGATAGCAGTATCCAAGTGTGTACTGTGTGTTGGCAGTGTTGTAGGGATAGGATCACGTGGATGCGATGCGGAGCGGTACAATTGTGGTGTAGCTCACGTACTCGTGTCCGTTGCGCGTTGTTGACTTGTTCACCGTCCGAGACGAGGCGTCAGAAGTTGTGTTGTGCCTCTTGCGTGTTTAGTCGTCTTCATGTGCGTGCGTTGGGTGCCTGTAGGTTAATGCGCGTGGGTTGGCTCAGTCGGTGCGCGCGTGTGTGCGTGCATGTGACCTTGACACACCGCACTGCGAGAGATGGAAATCCAGAGCTGCGATTGTCCCACGTAAAATGGGATGTATGGATTTGTCGGTTTCAAAGCCAGCCTTGATTAGCGAGTAAACTATGTGGGCGAGAGGAAATCCGTGAAAGGTGAAAGGAAAAAACATTCGGCATCCCCAAATGGTTGGTCAACTACATGTTGTTTGGCGTAAGCTCCCTTCGCGCTACTGGTACGAAGGACTTCAGCCATGATAAATAAGACAGATGGGTGGTGATACACGCAAGTGAAGAGGCATCAAATAACCCTTTAGTTACAATTTCAACTCCATCCTTTCTCGAATGGAATCACTAGAATTGCGCGTTCCCGTTGCTATGCTGCCACAGGCGCATTTGGCCCGCATCTTCCCACAATAGTGCAGGGCATTCTATCAACCGAGGAGAATTCCCCTAAATACCAGGTGACTCTGGCAACCCGTTGCCCGTTAAAAATGCGTTTAAAAAAGAGCCAGTCACCTGCAACCTATATTGGTATACTCGGACCCCCATTGGCCTAATTCTGTCTTCGACGCAAACCAAGATCCACCAATCATAGCCGATTTTAACTCAGAATTTCGTTTAGTTAGCTCGACGGTACGTATTTGGAGGTCTGTCTTTTGATGCCGTACAGAAAGTCTTTGTGATTGAATTTTTTGGGTCACGCCGATTTGAACTCTTTGCTATACCAGTAAACAACCCGCAACCCACGGGTCTGTTGAACAGTAGCTGACGAGAAAAGCACTGCTTCAACCCACGACCCCCGTAAGAGCAAATGCATGTTGCTCTAGTTGCGACTCGTGGTATCACTGATACTGGTTTGCAGGCGACGGTGCTTAAACGCTTTAGCAGTTTGGGCTGTGATCGGTGGTCTCTAATTTGTGCCGAGCGTTCACCACAACCATATGAAAACATCTGGGTATCGCGAAGCATGCATGGAGGAGAATGTGCAAGAACATAAAAGATTCACGGGTTGATAGTTTATCATTTGAATAATGCACCAATACCAAAGCACATAAAACAATTGGGTGATGCCATCAAACCAGCGTTCACACTGGAACCGAAAACAATGGAAGGTCTGACCACATACGTCTACGTTACATTAACTACGGAACGTGAGCATACATGTTTGGTCAGTTTGTCATAGATATAATCATAAACGCAGACTGCGCGTCAGAAATGCTTCAACCATCCAGGGGCTGTTTTGTGAAATGAACAGGCATAACGAAAGAGGACCCTCAGGCTGCCGTACTCCTCTATGCTACCGCTGTGCACCGAATCTTGTCCGTTATGCTAAGAAAGACCTGGAAAGGTCACCGGCCACATTCTATTCAGCCGCGACTTGAAAGAGATCCGTGTATCGCTATGAAGTCATTCACATGGAAGCTTGCTCCGTGCATTCACAATCCGGTGATTGAAAATTTTCGCTCGTAACTCTAATTGAGTCTTGCTTTTCTACACTGACGGCCTCGTAACCCAGTTGTTCGAGCAACTCTGTGATCTTTACGCCGCTTATGTTTCCCAGAATTCTTAAGGTATCGATGAGGTCACCTCTTAACGTTCTCCTCCCATTGGAGGGAAATCTGAGCTCTTTTAATCGGTCATGATAAATTTTGCCCTTAAATTTTATTGTCATTCGAGTTGCAGGTTGCTGTTCTCTCTCAGTGCACTGGATATCTTTACGTGGATAGGGTGACCACACCTGCACATAGTACTCTAGATGATGGCAAAGTAGTACTTTGTATAGCGGCAGAAATTATGCGAGTTACCTGTTAGACAAAACTGATTTGATACTAAACGGCTCACTGCGGGCTTTGTGTGCAGCCGCTGCGCATTGAGCTGAGGGCTTGAAGTCGTTTTTAATCAATATTCCAAGCTTTTCTACGTTTTCATTAGTGAATGGACCCTATGGATCGGGTACTTCTAGAGGTTTGGAGCCTCCAGTTACCACTTAACGCCTGGCGACATTTGATGGAAAGTCCCACTCTGTCACCGCTTTGAAAATCCAGCTTCAAGGCATCTTGGTTCATGACCGTGCAATCTTAACATCATATGCAAATACGAAGTACGGGTTATTTAGCCCACTGACTGAATAATTGACGAACCGTAATAACAGGAGAGGACCCAAATCGGGCTCTTCAAAGACACCAATGTGAGTTGTGCCTGCCTCAGAGAATCCGATTCAAACCTTCACTTTGGAAACTCTGTTACGCGTTAAATAATTCACCCAGTCAATCACTTGGTTGAAGAGACCAAACCACTTCAATTTGTGGATAAGATAACGGTGTTCCACTGAATCGAAGGCCTTAATGAAGTTCAAGTAGCATACTTCTGCTTTCCCGCCTTCGTTTAATCGTCTCATGACCTAATCTATGTGGAATAGACAAGATTTTACTTTCTGGAAACCGTATTATTCAGTGCTAATAAGACGGTTCTCAACAAGATACGCCGAAACCTTATCCGTAATTAACGAACTGCACTCGTCAGGCTCACTGATCTGTAATTGCTTTGCTTGTCTCACGAGTCTTCCTTATGAATGGCGACCACCGTGGCTACGCGCCACTGGTCCAGGATTTCCCCTCTCTTAAGAAGTATGTAAACAGCTGCCGTAGGGGGCGCTGCAGAACTCTCGCCAGTGGCTTAACTACGCCCGTGTAAACGCCATCATATCCTACGTACTTTGAGGGTTTAAGGGAGCCTGGGACATTCCCAACCTCTTCCTCAGTGAGAAGTATACTGCTCATTGTGAAACCCAATTTCACGTTTAAGGTATCTCTACTCACATGTTTACAGTAGTATACTTTTATCTTCTAATTTGACGTGACTCGTATGTTTCTAACACTTGCTTTTTCTCAAAACCGTTTCATATGTCAACGGTTAGTTCACTTCCATAAACTCTATATCGGCCGTAACCAACTGAACTGTATCCGAATTCATTACTTATATTTTGATTTCTACCACAATGTACTACATTTGTTCATATGTGTAAGAGTAAAGCACTGCGTAGTTTACCGCTGGAATTAACTGGATGAATTGTCACGCTTCCGCTGCACTGTTGTATGCGTTTGTAAACCTGGTCGTTAGTTACTGTACATTTAAATTGTTTATTACTGCATTTGTGGAACCACGTTCGATAACATATATATTTTCGTCTAGTCTTCTGCCCTCTACTCATTTTACGATATATATGTATATGCGTATATCCAGCCCAGACCGTGTGTAAGACTAGACTACCTGAACACATAAGTCGAATCTTCTGGCGATTCATCACTCACTCTGTTGTGAGGTCTGGACTCTACCAATTTTGGTGGGATGTTGATCTCATCCTCTTTCCTGTGAGCCATCTGGAAAAATTCTCTCTTTCATCCATGACTGGTTTACCCTCTTCTGTCAACAGAGCTCTCACTTCTTGCTTGTAGGCTCCTCTCTCCAACTCAAACGTTTGGCCCCAATAATTTCGTAGGCTCTCCAACCTTTTTGACAAGGGGAACCCAACCTCTTTTCTTTGGCCTCGTATCCCTATCCTCTATTACCACCATCATCGGTCGGGCGATATCCTCAGCTGCAACCTGATTATGACAGATTGATCGACTGAAAATTGAGGGCTTATATACTGGACAACCACTTTCACTTGAGGTGTGGTCTTCGGTGCTATCAAGTTAATGGTTTTTTCCTACTTTACTTTGCTACCTGAAGTTTACTGGCTCTCACACTTCTTACAGCTGGTGCCCACCTTCGTCACGACCGAGGTTCCCCCACCTCTGCTACTCAGATAACTAGCCCGGGGTTTACCACTACTTACTACTATCCTAATAAATTCAGTCAGGTGTGAGCCATTGTTGGATCCAGTATCGTGACCATTTTCGGGTAACTCAGCCTGCCTGTCGCACTGGATCAACAGAACCGTTAGTACGGCCATATTCTTCTTTTGGACGGACGGTCTGTCCGAAACACCGTCGGCCGTTATCTTCAGCAGTAACGATGACTCATTGCCATACTCTGCGTCCGCCGCGTTTTCCGGAATGAGTTGATATCTACCTGGTAACAGGTCATGTACTCTGTCAGCCTTGCCGGAGACATAACCCCTTTGAGAGACTTGTGTAAACTCGATAAGTATTAGACATGCCGTGTTTTGAGTTCTGTTGAAATTACTTAATCTCCGGCTACCTACTGTGTGTATGCGTTTAATATCGGTGGCTGCAGACGATCCTGCAATCCCGAGGACTTCCATCACCATCCTTCTATCTAGTTCTTTTGTGGTTTTTACCTCTCCGATTACTGGCTCCCTACTGTTAATAACCAGAAGGTAACGAAATCTCCTCGCTACCTTCACACCGGCAAGGCGCAGTTTCATTGTAACGCCCACCAGTTCGTCAATCCCCAGCCTGAGGGCTGGTATCTCTCCCCTCTGCTTTGCAACTACCACTGTACCTTATACTTGCCCTGTTCGACAGGAACTTTTCTAGCAGTTGTTCTTTTTCAGTGCCCCGGTGGTTTTCAGAATTTTGAAGTAATCGTGGGAAGACTTCTTTCAGTGAACAACAATGTGAGCAGACCCACTTCAACTGCTTATGTTGTCCATGCAACCCTACGGCAACCTTGGTCAGTTTGGAGGACAGACTGTGATATCACTTTTTTCAGTTACCGCACTAGATGCCCTCAGTGACTGGCTTACCACACGTAGAGAACACATAGTTAGAATCCGGGTCATTCGCGGCGAGAACTTATTCAACTAAGCTGGTGTTAGACTAAAATACAATGCAACTGTGCGACAAAAGTGAGCTATACGTTTACGGGAGAAAAAGAATACAACTAAAAACTACGCAACCTAGAACGTTATACTATTACAGTCTTGAATATACCTAAAATGACTAAGAACCCCCACTAGATAAACGGTTGAAGCTTCAGATGTCACGAGAAAAACTTAACCAGGTTCATATAGTGAGATATTTTATGTGCATTCATAAATATATACATGAACGCTGAAAGTGTGTATATAAACGTTTATATATATAAAGACATCAGGATTATAAGAATATGCTTTTCATATGTACATGTTATATACACAACATGTATATTTCGTATATTTACCCTATATCGTATATATTATGTTCACACGTATGTGAACACACATGGAAAGTGTGTGTATATATATATATATACATTCGAATACACATGTATGGACATATATAGTTGCTTAAGTTACTGAGTACACGTACTTAAGCATACTTATGTATATGTACGCACAGCCTTTGGCAAATAAATGAGCGTAAGTAGTAAAACCACATTGATGGTGGCCCTGAACAAGACCGTGGGTCCTTTCACATGGCACTGAAAGACTCCAGTTGGTTTTCCTCCTCATCCAGGAAAAAAATCCTTCCTACTTCCAGTTGCACGGTTCAGATCGTTGCAGTCCACGGAAGTATAATACAGGTTAACACGCTCTTCAGTTGACACACAAATATTGGCACCAACCGTAACAGTGAATGCACTGTACCCAATTTTTAGTGACCTGGAGATGACTCCGGCGTGCACGTTGTACGATGTGTAAAATTCTTCCCAATATTCTGGTTCACATTATACGTGGGGTCGTGAGAATCCTCGTCTGTCGATTGTTTCCTGCGTGCGATCGCATAAGTTTGTTTGCGTGTGTGTCGGCCCATGTGCGTTAAGGGCACTACACACATGTCCGGCTTGCTCGCGCGCTCGACAGTTGGATCTCTAACCCCTCTAGCTGCTCTCGCGTATTGACGTCGTATAACACTGGCCGATACCTATTTCAATTATCGGATAACATACGTTTGGCCTCTCTCCTTTATTCGTATTCTTACTTCGCTTCTGGCATTTGCCGTTTATACCTCAGAAGTGATAATTTAGTGCAGGCACACGCCAAAATTGCACGTCGTCTACAATCAAATCCAGGGGGTCCTACCTCTGAAACAATATCTAGCAAACGTTGCGGTCCACACGCTTCAATGCGTGTCGCTTTTCAATTTCGTTGCGATCGCCTGATTTGTCGTGTCTAGTGCGCCATCCGTCTAAATCATGTCGACGTGTTTTAATCATCTACGTCCTGCCAACAAACAGTTATATTTAAGGAAACTCCTACAGACCTGCGGTTCATCATCCGCAGCCAATCGTTTATTTCTAAGATACATATTGGGAGTACCAACTCGAAAGTCGTGTAAGTGGACCAGGATTGTCCTTTCGATACGATATCTATCAGTACGATAATAGACGACCCGGGAATCTTTTCATACGTAGTATGTGAAACTTGAGTTACTGTTATCGTATAACTTGGATGAATAAACACTACCGTTTGGATGGTGCCGTTCGACGGGTACAGTATACGCATTTGTACAACACAATTCCATGCCGGTAACTTGGCGTCAGTTCTACTCCTCTCTCTTTCTTAACACTTGCGGTTATCGGTGAAGTGTCGACGATGAAGTCTGTGCAAGTTTCACCTTGACATTTGCGCGAGTCACCCAGATCTTCACACTTCAGGTAATTCAACTTGGACATAATTCTAAATGTACTTTCATCGTTCACCACCGTGCCCATTGAACGTACAGAAGTGACTTACCTGCATTGTACTAATTGAACGCTACGAGACGTCAACTGACGTTAGGTTAAATGAAGTATACCGCTATTTACACGACTCGAAAAGACCACTTGCATCAGTGTTAAAACTTCAGATCATATTAACTTCACCGAAGTTTTTACAATTATTTGTATAAAAAAGAAAAATTCCTCCCTCTGCCCTACTTCCGGTATCTCCTGGGTCAAGCTCCCCGGGGGAGGGATTCTTTCCTAAGCACGCTGATGAAGAGTTGTTGCCCTTCTGTCAGGAGGGCCGTGGGGAGTGTGTATTCTCTTTTTAGCAGAATACAGGAGAGTTAATGATGCCGGGTATTTTCACAGGGTCGGCTAGGTTAATGTTCACCTTCCTAAAGCTTTGTGCGTTCTCTGTATCAGTTGATTTCCAATAGTATCCTGATACCGTATAATGGCTTCCATTAGAAGCATGACCGAAAAACAATAGGGATAATGTTTGATGGGATAAAACCTTGTTTTCGAGAAAGCTGTTTTCAACTGAACAACCCAGAAAAGTAGATCCGTTTTCAAAACGCAGGGACCACTGGAACACTACCATCAAGGAAGAAGCAGTCTGCGTACTTACATAACATTTTCTGTGTTGTTATCCGTAAAACACACCAATTATGGCAAGAGTTGACAAGGAGTCGGATCCGAGTATCAGTCCAACTCTAGAGTCGTCTCGACTCTGGGCAGAGTCATTCCGGAGCAGGCCAGAGTTGTTATTCGGTCGGTCAGAGTAGCACCCGAGTCGGCCGGTAACGCTGACCGCACCTTACCTTCCTGGTTGTTTGCTTCGACTGATGAAACAACTCGAATCTTACGTACTCCAACGCTTAGGGACTGCTGACATTAGTCCGTTGGTTTCGGCGACTTTTCTCGCGATCGATGTTTCTTAACCAGCAAGAACAGGTAGGTTAATTTGACAAGATCTTCTCAATCATGGAGCGTTTATTTCGAACGTCTTTCAGTGACCTTACGTGGGCTGGTATAGGGATGGACGAGAGGCAGCTGATTCAACTCTTCAAATTTACCCTAAGACTGACATATTACCATAAAATTGGTCCATGTGACTGCTGAACACGCAAAAATTAACAGGAAGCAATAAGTACTGCGATAATAACAAATCGTCTGTATATTTCAATATACAAATCGATACCATAGAGTCCAAGGAATACAAACAAGCGGCTGTCATTCTGTGATGATTGTAGATCATAACGGAACACTATAGGCTGTTGTTGTTTCACTGCATGAATAATTACACTGTACAGAGACTGATTACAATACAATTTCGTGGGCTGACGTGCTGTGTTATTACTACTGCGTAGAAGCTAGCTCTGGGTTTGAGCTAAGTACATTTCCTATTACTATTACGTATTTCAAACTATCGCAATTAGCATCGCGATCAGGATATTTCCCACAATGAATTTCTGCAATATTGAAACTCTGATCGACCACTCATGTTCACGGGAAATGGAAGATTACCTGGAACGCATTGACATTTGGTGTATTACTCGTGATGATATGACAGAGGAGAAGAGAACGCCACATTTCCTCATGGTCATTGGCAAAGATGCATATGCATTGCTTAAATTCCTGGCGTTTCCCGATTCGCCTCTTTCAGTTCCGTACGATTATTTGAAACATCTGCTACTGAGGCATGTTCAGCCCGTCAAATTCGAAGCTGTGGAAGGAGCGAAATTCTATACTTTAATCAGAAAAGAATCTCAAGAGGTCCGAAATAATTCCCCTTGTCTTCAACAAAAATTATTACTGCTGACGGAGGCTACTTCCCAATCGGCCAGAGCAGTCTGTGGACAATTCCAGGATGTACAGAGGGCGGTAAGTGAAGAACATAACGACAACAGTGTTGAGATGCAGGCAAACCAACAGCAACGTCAGTTCGAAAAGGTAAACTATCAGAGAAGTACGACAGTCGAGCCACATCATTTTAATCCGAATTCTGTACATCATTCTGATTGCTGTAAGTCATGTGATCATAAACCTCTTCGACTTAGGTGTCCATTTCGCTATTACAAATGCTACGAATTTGGCGAGATCGGTCACATTCAAGCCGTCTGTCGTTGTTCGAAGACGTGTTTTGACCAGATATATTTAGATGAAAAAAGGGTTACATCTGACTTGCATTCTATAGATTTACGGCAATTATCCGTTTCACGGGATTCGCCTTGAAGGTCGTTCAAAAACCAAAACGGTCCTTTTGGCGCGAATCCTCGATTTTTAAATATTTTATGAAATTTTAAAATCGGAATTTCAGGCAAAGTACTTACAGTACGTCAATTGTGAATGAACGGCGTTAATGAAAAAAAAAGAAATACATCGATTAAGTCCCAAAAGTTTTAGCTTGGTGATGAAAATTTTTTCCACCATTTTCGCGAAAACATCCCGTTATTGACGGTAGCTTGCTTTTTCAAGTCTTATAGATGAGATCATTGCCATTTACGGGATGAAAAACGTCATCCTAACACCTGAGAGTGCTTCATTTTGCGGCGTTTCACAGATATGGCCGAAATGGAAATATACGACCATACTGTGTTTGCTTTGCATCTCAACAAGAACACCAACACATTTGATAGT
>JTDE01014993.1:0-10887 GCA_014338405.1 Paragonimus skrjabini miyazakii | reverse complement strand
CCGTTCCCCGCTAGCTCGACGTGTTTTGTCCGTACCCTATTTTCCAGGGTCGATACTGATACAAAGGATCCACGCGCTGAGTCCCTGCTTTTCATTATCGATCGGTTTTCGATAGTGACCACAGACTAAATATTAATCTGTTGGACTAGTTTCAACAATTGTTGTCACCAATTAAGTGGTGACTTCATTACCACTCCGTCCTTTTGACGGTATAGCTTGCCGGAGAACTTAAACTGAACGTCGTACGTGCAGCGATAAAGTGACTGCTTTAGTTCTTCTACTGGTATTCCCACATTGATATTATTACTTTCAGTATACTGTCCGAGAATCTCAATCGTTTTACTGAGTGGGATATTGGTGAAGATAGATGTAACGTCAAGCGAGAACAAACGCTTGCCTAGTACGTGTAGAACAAGTCAGGTTCAGAGAAAGATGTGTATTCACTACACCACACACAACATCTCATCTAGTCTGTTATGGATACTATAGATACAGGTCAATGTCGAATAATCTGATTGGCCAGTGCAGATATGGCGTACACGATTGGCTGCACTCCATCACATCTTTCCCTTTTTGAAGAATCTTCGGTTTCGTAGAACGAACTCGTTCTCTTCAGTAGAACTGGATTCATCTGCTCCGGAACTTGTGTATACTATGGTTTCCTGCTTCCGTAGGTGCACTCTGTTTCTCCTTAATGTTCCGTGATTTATGCGTACCGCATAAGAACGCTCGCCATCTCGTTCTTCCACAATCCCTGGGACCCATCTGTCAGAGCCCATACCGAACGGCTGAATCCAAACAGTATCCCCTTCGTCCAATCTTGGCAGCTCACGAGACCCTTTGTTATACATTTGTCTTTCTTGTTCCATTCGTTGTTACAAACGTTTTCTTACGGTGTCCCACGTGATAGTTTGTAGGGCTAGACGATCTTCAGCAAGTGGTATTCGAGTTCTCGTTCTTCTTCCCATGAGCCGTTGAGCCGGACTCAAATCTATATCTGCAGACGGGGTGTTTCTGTGTTCTAACAGTGCCAGATAAGCGTCTTCTTTTGCTGTTAAGCATTTCTTCATTATTTTCTTTGCCTTCTTCATAGCAGATTCTGCTTTACCATTAGAATGACTGTGGTGTGGACTGGAGACTTCGTGTTTAAACATCCATTTTTCGGCAAACTCCGCAAACTGTTGTGCTGAAAACTGTGGACCACCATCTGATCTCAAACACTCTGGAATGCCATAGCCTGCGAATTGGGCTTTCAACCTGCCGATTATCTCCTCGGCTGATGTAGCATTTAACCTCTCAATTTCAAAATAATCGCTGAAATAGTCTGCCAAAAGTAGATGTGGTTTGTGTGCATGCGAGAATAGATCAACCGCTACGTGTTGTCAGGGTCGCTCGGGGACTGAGCGGCACACCATGGGTTCCTTTGGCTGTCGAGTCCCGTACTGCTTGCAGATTATACAGGTTGAAACAAAGTCCTTGATATGACTAGTCATGCCTGGCCGGTATCCTTAGCGCATCTTATACAACTACGCTCACCGAGGTGCGAACGGTGTATTTCTTGCATTGTGAGTTTTTTGGCAGCTCGGGGAATAACCAAACGTTCTCCACGGAACACAAGACCGTTTTCTGTGGTCAACTCATCCCGGACCTTGAAATAAGGACGAATGGTTTCACTCATTTGTCGTGCGTTGTCGGGCCAGCCGTTTCTGATTCGCTCTTCGAGCTTCTCTATCTCTTCGTCATCGGCAAACGTCTGCCTTATTCGTGGTATCCGCGAGTTTGATTCCGCTAGCGTTAGGTGTACTTGTTCATATCCGGTGCAGTTGCCTTCTTCCGTTGCCAGTGAGGCTCGCGGTAGTGTATCCACCAGTACCATGTTCTTGCCAGGAGTGTATCCGATCTCGAAATTGTACTTCTGTAGACGTAGCAACATTGCCTACAAACGGCATGGCGCCTTGTCCAGAGGCTTTTTTACAATAGTTGTCAATGGTTTATGGTCGGTTTGGACGATAGTTCTCCCAAATGTGTAATCGTTGAATGTTTCCATAGGAAATACTACCGCCAGCAGTTCCTTTTCGATTTGTGCGTATCGGGTCTCAGCACCACTCATGGTTCGACTTCGAAAATCGATCGGCTGTCCGTTCTACATCAGAATTGCTCCAATCCCATTTTGGCTGCTGTCACATTGTATCATTAACGGCAGAGTGACTCATAGTGACGTAATACAGGAGCTTTCATGATTAATTGTTTGATATGTTTCCACGCTCGCCCCTGTTCCTCTCCCCACACCCATGGCGTATCATTGTGGGTCAGTAGCCTGATGGGCTCCACGATTTGAGCTAAACAGGGCAGAAACCGACTTAAGTAGTTAATCATTCCATTGAAACGAGCAATACCTTTCACATCAGTTGGGTGTGCCATGTTTACTATTGCACCGATTTTTGCTGGATCAGGCCTGATTCCTTCTCTGGATAAAACGTGCACATGGAAAGTAACCTCGTTGGTGCATTATTCAATTTTCTCTTGTTTGAGCTTGATGCCGCCCCGTTGGCATCTGGCAAAAAAGAGTTATAGATTTTTGTCGTGTTCGACTTTGGTACGACCGTGGATCAAAACATCGTCAGCTATGCACATGCACCAGGTAGGTTCTCGATTGCTTGGATTAGTCGTTTTTGGAATATTTCTCTGGAGACTTTCAATCTGAACGGTAGACGAGGCCAACGAAAACGACAAAAAGGTGTCCCGAATGTCGTTAACAAACTGGACTGTCCGTCCAGTTTTACATGCCGGAAAGCAGAGGATACATCCACCTTGGTGAAAAAACATGCGCCGGTTAGCTGAGGAAGAATGTCTTCCAATAAGGGAAGTCGAAAATACTCCCTTCTTAATGCTGCGTTTAATGGTTTCGGATCGATGCAAATTCTCAATTCGCCGGATTTCTTGCTGGCTATAGCGATCTGACTAACCCAATCGGTTGGCTCGTCTACCTACTGTATTAGTCCTAAATCTGTCAACCGTGTGAGTTTCGTTTCGAATGTCTTTTTTGCAGTACGTGGCAAACGACGAATGGGTAGCACGACTGGTTTCGCATCCGAATCGATGCTCAATTTACAGACTCCTGGAAGGGTTCCTAAAGTACCATCAAAAACATTGGAATATTTTAGACACATGTTGGTCAATCGTGAGACTACGTCATGTACACAGTTAAATGTTACCAGTTCCAGCGCTTCGATTGCTTCAACTCCGAGGAGGGGTGGAAAATTTTTCTTGACCACAAACAAAATTTGTTCGATACGTTTTGTAGAGACACTCTTGGTTTGCCACGTATTCAACCTATCTTGTTATTTATTTTGATCGCTGACACTGTTGCTATTGTTTGATCGCATGTTTGCATTTTCTAGTTTGTTAGACCTCCCAAGGTCACAATTGACATTCGCAATTTCCGGTCGCTAGCTACTGGTTTGTCGCGTTTTGCTTCTGTTGTGCTTTGTTTACAGCTTGCTTTACCGGTCTACTTACAATACACGTCGTTGTCCACTAATTGGTTTTCTGGTTTAATTATTGTGGAGAACAGGCACGGTTCTAGATAGAAGCGTTCTAGTCCTTCTACAGTTTACCCTTCATTGGGTTGGCTAGGGTTGCCGTAAACTTCCCCGTGGGCCTCACCGTTGTTCCATTCCACATTCGAAGCAAGAGGTTCGTATTTGTCAGTGGTTCGTTTGGGACGTAGGACCGAGGGACGAGGTTGACACCTGCACCTGAGTCCACCTGGAAGTTCATTGTTATTCCATTCAACTCAATTTCGGCAGATCGTATACCCTGGTGGGGTTCGTTCACTTCAACCGCACATACTGAGTACCTTCTAGGCTGGGTTGTCTTTGCCAAACTTGGGCCACTCTTGCAGCAAACAGAGAAATGATTCACTTTACCGCACTTTGTGCAAATTCTTCGCCATGCTGGACATTGTTCTTTCTTGAAACCATGGGTTCTTCCGCAGAAAGTGCAGCCTGCTAGAGGGTTTCTGGGTTCTTTCGCCAGCACGCGATTGACATACTCTGTCGAGTGAATTTTGAAGGCTTCGGCCTTTCTGTCGGCTGCCTCTTCACGTCGACACATATCAGTGCATTGTTTGAGCGTCAACTGCGGATCCCTCAGCACTCTCTTTGTCAAATTGCCGTTTCTCATTCCGATAATTAACCTATCTTTGATCAGTTTGTCATACATGCAGTTACAGAAACCGCAGGTTGTGACCATACCTCTCAGAACTTGAACAAATTGATCCACATATTCTCCTGGTTCTTGGACGCGGCAATTAAATATATATCTCTCAAAAGTGTCGTTCGTTAATCCCATTCTAATTTCATCATCACGTTTTCCCAGTCTTCTGGGTCTTCGTCTGCTTCATACGGAAATGTATTAATGCAGCGGACAGCCTGTCCTCCAATGGCATGTCGAAACATCGTCATTTGAAACCCCTTCCCGGCTGAATATAGTCGAGCTGGCGTGCGGAAATCTTGAAATTACAACTTCCACATTTTATGTCTTTCTGGAAGTCCTTCATCTTCATTCATGTTCAGCTGGGGCGTTTGACGGAGATTCAATCCAGCCATTGGGCTCAAACCCATCCAGTCTGGATGCTTCATCTCTGTCACCATGTAGAACAAGTCAGATTCAGAGAAAGATGTGTATTCACTACACCACACACAACATCTCATCTAGTATGTTATGGATACCATAGATATAGGTCAATGTCGAATAATCTGATCGGCCAATGCAGATATGGCGTACACGATTGGCTGCACTCCACCACAGTACGTTCAGCTGCTTTTATAGTTCAACAAATTCGAAGGAGTCCCTCAAGCTATGAATGGCTAGTTTTTTTCCTAACTGACTCCAACAGCGTGGCAAGCCATGTTGCCATTGCGTGGCACGGATAATTATACATATCTAAAATCGGTCGTAGTAGTAAACCGTTTTTATGTACCTTGAGTGAACCGTAGACTTCAGGAATTACAGTAACTACTGGTCTGATTCTTTCAAAAGTTGCAGAATCAATCAGGCCCTTTTGCTTCATACATCTGATTCTTTTTGTTAGTGACTTCTCAATGAATGTCGTTTTGTCCTTCCAGTGATGCCTGCATTTTACTCAAGTAATCGACTTCGTCTAAGCAGACAATTCCAGCGCCTTTGTCTGGTCTGGAGCTGATTATATTCTCATTCTGTCTCAGAGATTTCAGTGAACCCATGTGTTTGATTAAGATTCTCGGACACTGTATTGAAAGTAACAATATCATTGTGGGAATACCAGTTCAATTCGTCGCCAGAATTTTGAACTTTTTGCTATCCCTCCTCCAAACTGAATTATTTCAACTTTTTCCGACTGAAGTTACGTCAAATAACGACGAACTCCTTCAAAGATGACGTAACGGGACGACCACAGACAGTTCCGACGCAGTCCATAACCAGAGAAAAGACTATTGGATCGTCCCTTAATACGAGCTCAATCGTTTGTCCCCA
The DNA here is from genome assembly GCA_014338405.1 of Paragonimus skrjabini miyazakii. Classification (NCBI taxonomy): domain Eukaryota; kingdom Metazoa; phylum Platyhelminthes; class Trematoda; order Plagiorchiida; family Troglotrematidae; genus Paragonimus; species Paragonimus skrjabini miyazakii. Next base: position 5,370 of record JTDE01014993.1, on the reverse strand, counting down.
GAACCGAGAGGAAGAATCGGTGCGGCAACAGCGTTTATTGAAAAAAAAACGAGGCGAGTCCATTATGCCACAGAGGCTCTACACTTATAGGTCCAACAGAGAACAAATCGCTTTACGTGGAGGGCATTAGAAAGTGCACTCGTGAGAACAGTTCACATGATGCACAGACGTTCGATCGCGCAGCTGCAATCTAATTGAGCTTAATGGACTGAGTGAGTTAAAACATATCAACTAACTGGAAACCGGATCGGTCACCTTTGCTGCTTTGTTAGTAGATACGTATCCTAACAAAGACGTGACGAACAATCACAACTAGTGTATTGGTGTTATAGCGACAAGGCGGCGATCTGTACAACGCTAATGGCAACACAAGAATCGAAGTTTCAACAACAAGGGGTTTCTAAATCACTCAAACAAATTAATCCAGAGGGAATCAAATGTCACAGTTCTAAAAACGTTCCTGTCATGTGGATTACGTTGAATAGTACGTTGGCGGACGACCTAAAATGGATAACATCAGCGGAAATTTTAAGTTGCATGCGCAACAGTTTCTGCATTGTTACAAGTCATTTGCACGTATTTCCCCGCTTGACCTTAAAACCTTTGAAACATCGTCTCAATGAGTTCAATGTGTGATAGACGGAAGTAGAAAGCCACGGTTTTTGATGGTTCCGTTTCTCCAGGCGAGGAATCTCTGTACCAGAGGGATAATTACACGTCGCAACTTTCTTGGTTGTATCAAAGTGCCAAAATGGAGAATGAATAGATAAACAAAGAAGCTAATAAATGCACACCTCTTGTTGTTAAACACGCAATTCTATAGCTAGATGAACATGCATAATCAGGTGTGAACTATTCAACAGAGGACAATACATACGTGGCTGTGTGCAGAATAGTATGCTGGGGTTTGTACTACGTGTTAGAGTAGCGATCCAGACGGAGTTTGAACGCAGCGATTTTTGTGGCACTCATGATGTGTTCTGGCAGGGAGCTCCAGGCTTTGCACACCCGAACCGAGAAGAAACTTTGCCTTAACGCAAGTCTGCTGTACTGACGTTTTATTTTCAAGGAATGCCCTCTAAGTGAGCTAGTATCCGAACGAGTGAGCAGGGATCCACACAGAGGGTTAGGGGTCCTCAGAGTCATGAACGCTAATATTAGGTCACCTCTCTGTCTGCGGTATTTCAGAGAGAAGAGTTTTAGCTCGAAAAGCCGCTCAGTGTAGGGTTTTGCACTCAACCCACGGACTGCTTTTGTCGCACGCCTCTAAAGTTTCCAGAATTAGTTTGTCCTTTCGTGAGCGAGGAGGCCAAGCAAAGGTTCCTTGTTCGGGGTGAGGACAAGTAAAGCTGTTGTACAGGTTATTGAAACATGATCGCTCGAATGTTCCAAACAAACGCTTCAGAATCACCAGTATGCTATTGGCTTTCTTGTTACTTGCTTCCGTATTGGGAGAAATGGAGAGGTTGTGTGTCACAACAGTGCCGAGGTCTTTTTCTCTATCTGTAACTTGGAGCGGTACTCCGTTCAGGGAGTAAGGGGAATTGTGCTTATGCCTGAAATGCATAACTTTGCACTTGCTGGTATTGACCTCGATGCAGTTAGATTTAGAACATTTACAAAGTGCACTAATATCAGCCTACAGGGCGCTCGCGTCAGAGCTGTTACACACAATGCGCCAGATTTTGATATCATTGGCAAACGGTGGCAGTGGAGAGGATACTTCAGATGGCAGAACATTGATGAAGATAAAGAAGAGTAGTGACCCAAGGTTGGAGCCTTGTGGGATTCCGTTGGGGCTGAGTCTGGCAGCAGATACAGAGGAACCCACCCGCACACGGTATTAACGGTTTGATGAATAAGAGGTTAGCCAGCGGAGAAGGTTATCCTTGACACCACAACGGTGAAGCTTGTCGAGCAAAACAGAATGACTCATTCGGTCAAACGCCTTGGCAAAGTCAAGGTAAATAGCATCGACCCCCTCTCCTCTGTCGGCAGCAGTGGTCCACTAGTCTACAATTAGCAACAGCTTTGTAGTTTATGAGCGGTCGCGTAGGCAACCGTGCTGCTCGCTGCAGAAAAAAGCTTGTGCTGAAAGATGCTTAGGTAATGAATCGTGGGCTGACGCTTCAAGGACTGGATACACATGATAGGAGGGCAGTCGGGCGATAGTTGCAAGGCTGATTGCGCTGCTTACCTTTGAAGATGGGAGTGATATTCACCGATTCCCAGCTTTCGGGCACTGTTCTCGCAGCAATTGACTGTGTAAACAGGACGCATAGGAGAACAGCTAACTGTGCAGCCCCAGGGGTAAGGACTAGAGGAGATATACAGTCTGTCCCGGGAGATATGGGTTTGATCCCCCGCAGTTTCGTTAGAACAGCATCCGCTGTGGTATCTACTTTGGAGATTTCTCCAGAAGTGTTAACACTTTCTGCCATGGGGCAGTTAGGCATGCCGTTAGTAAACAGTGCTGTAGAAGTCAGCCAGAACTTCAGGAGCATCACCATCTGAGCAAGTAAACCCTTGCGGGCCGGCTAGCTGGGGAACGCCAGTTTTGGCTTCACGGGTTTTTTGAACAAATTTTTACAAGCTTTTAGAATCACAGACGAATCGCTGGGTTAAGCGTCACTAGCCGATCTTCCCTGGTTAGTTTGGTGTATCGGTTCCGAAGTTGCGTATGCGGATGACGGTCATCTAGATCCCCTGACATTCTGAACCGAGCCTATGCTATGCGTTTAGCGTGGATGATAGTTAACGTACGGCACCGCAATTGTTGTCGCGGTTTCCGGCTGGTTGTAAGTAGAATAATGTTGAGGAATCCGTTGTTTCACAAATGGCATTAATAAAATGGTCACACATTTCCCCAACAGACAGCGATGAGTTAAACTGATCCCACGTAGCATTAGCTAGGCTCGCGTTTAGTACATCCGCCCTATTTTTATGGAAGTTGCTTTTTGGAACGTTTATTTTGGAAATAATCACAGCACTACAAATGATGTCGAGGGTTATTACAGCGTGATCGCTTAAGCCGAGCGGGGCACCCATGGTTAAGTTGTTTACCATTGGAACCTCATTAGTGAAGGTGTATTCAAGACGGAAAGAAGCATGGCGCTCGCGCCATCTTGTACAGTCGGTCACATGTTCCGTAGGGCCAGTAGCTGCAACTGAAACTAGAAATGTTGTAGACAATGCACCAACATGGCCTTTGTATGAATAGGATCGGAAGTCAATTTGTAGCAGATTAAAGTCTCCCATTATTAAGATATGTGAGTATCCTAAGGAGAAGATACAGGTAAGTCCGGATAGGATTGCCTCATCGCGGTCAGAGCAAGAGCAGTGGGGCTGATATACTACGCCAGCTAACAATATGTCAGAGTTGGATAGTGCAATGGAGCACCAGACAGATTCAGGAACAGTAGTGAGTATTGGGTGAGATAAGGGGTAGCCAGGAGTGAGTTGCGGACATAGAAGGCAACACCGCCTGCTCTGCCCATTGTTCTACCATTCCGAAGGAGCAGCATGTCTGTTATATCGAGCTCAGAATCAAGATTGTTTGGTGAGAGCCATGATTCAGTAATTCTGACAATAGAGAAGACATTCGCGAGGCAAGGCGCAAGGATTTCATCGAGTTTGCTGTTCAGAATTTAGGCGTTGGTATAAGCACATTTATCATAATTTACTCTGAATGAGTGCAGGTTGCTAGGGCCGGCAATGGACTGGATTTTTCGGGAGACGCTGGGCACATCAACAGGGTTATCGTCGACTCTGACTGGGCCGGCTGGTGGACGCTTGTTTGAGACTTCAGGCCAGCTAAGGGAATGACTAACCAAGCAGCTCGTGCCAGATATTCAGCTTTTAAATTCTCGCGTTCGTCATTGGAGCGGTTGGGGTGGAAGGTTATGCTTCCTGGAGAAAACAAATCGGTGGTGTTTAACGTACCTGATAGAATAACATTGTTGGCAGTGAAAACCGTCTTACTCAAAGCTAGTAAGATGGAAGAACCGGAGTGCCATTGGTAAGACTTCGCAAGAAAGTACAGTAGAGCTGATGCCCACTGGTACTGCAGACTACAAATGAACTTGTAGCAAACGACTTATTCAGAGGACAAGGCCAAGTTATGCGTGCCACAAACCTTGAGTCCACGGAAGTGTTTGGTGACAAAACGATTCAAAGGGAAGTATTACGCAGCAATATTTCCCAAGTGGAGAGGAACTCAAGAAACAAAATCAGTAATCTCATTGGCCTGACTGTTGACCTCGCCTGCTCCACAAATTCTCTAGATCAGCTGGTTGCAACTGGCTGTTGTGACCGCAAATGAAGCTTGGCCTGAGGATTCGTTTATTGCACAAACGCCCGTATAGGTCATGTCAAAAATCAAACCACAAACGCGTATACTCATTTGCAAGTTAGACATGCATTCATATACATCATTGTCATTCGCCTTGGTGGAACCTCTGCCGTAGCGCGTACACACTATTTCGATAGTCTCTTCTTGTCCTGTCTTCCTGGCGTTCGCAGCTTGATCTTTTGTTTCTGAATGTTGCCTGTGGATAACATTGTGAGTAGTATACTACCCACAACGAAACTGCCTGTCATACAACACTGGCAACGCCGTTACGTTGTTCGTTCAGACTGATACTGAAATGCAAACCACGTCCAGCTCTGTTGACGCCAGGCGCGGTCAAATTTATCCAACAAAAACCATCGCCAGTGTTAAGAATACCTCCCCAAGTCATCGATGACTCCACTCGTCAACCGAGGTGCTGACTGGAATAAGTGCAGGACCTAGGACACCAAAAGTTCCCAAGAACAAAGACGAGACTGGACAAGCAAACCCACCTCCTTCTGTGGGTACTTTCCTCCATTATCTGGAGTGGCTGTGAACACCAACCACAGATCCAAAACGCCTGGCCAGGGTTCCAAACCAGTAATAAGACATGTTAGATGCTTACTAGAGAATAACGTTCAAGATTTGCAACATAAGGGCGAATCGACAGTATTTCATAAACGCTACGAAGCTGGTTCTAAGAATTGCATCCTAAAAGGCAATGCCCCGCGGACGAAAATAAACAGTTGCTCCTCTACAGCTTTTAAGCCAATCCACAAGTATAATAGTTTTCATACCTTCTATGCACCGCCAAGTAGCTCCGCAATACCCTATCCTTCTATCCAAAACATGAATGCTACTGCCCTGCTAGCACCAATTAGGGATTGAGTTAGGGGTAATTTAGGGTGGTTTAGGGGTAATTTAGGGATGAATTTTTTCGACCAATAGTTTGTTGGTTGGTGAAAACGTATGTAATCGCCTGCTCACCATTATAGTGTCTATTTATATAATACATGAAGTACATAACACAAACGGTTCGC
>JTDE01014992.1:0-11120 GCA_014338405.1 Paragonimus skrjabini miyazakii | reverse complement strand
CATAATTGGTGTATTGTACAATTAACAATTTTGAGTATGGTATGCGTTTCACGTTACTATGTGTATACTGATCACGCTTTCTGAGCGTGTTTCTCACAAATACGTTGAGAAATATACCATTATTATTATTATTATTATTATTATTATTATTATTATTATTATTATTATTATTATTATTATTATTATTATTATCTTCGCGGTTCTCTCAAGCGCAATGTGTGATACCCCGGCTCTTTGCTTCGTGAAGCAATTTAGAGGTCACGCTGGTTGTGACCACTGCAGTCCGCATGGTGTGATGATAGCGCGCAGAGTGACTTTCTCTGAATGTGACTGCCCGAACAGGACAGACGAAGAGTTTTGTTCCCAACGTGGCGTACATCATCACACTGGTGACTCCCCATTTATTTCTCGCAGTTTCCCCCTTGATTATATGCACCTTGTTTGTTTAGGTGTAACCGAAAGATTGATCGGACTTTGGTTATCGTCCCCACGTGACGCCGGACGTCGCCTTAGTTATGATTCAATTCGTGCCATATGTGATAGAATAAACAAGGCACATGCGTACACACCCGTTGACTACCAAATATTGTGCCGGTCGTTAACTGAGTACGAACGTTGGAAAGCAACCGGGTTCCGACAGTTTTTATTATATCTTTGTCCTGTAGTGTTGCACGGGTTACTGGAATCGGATAAGTATAAGCACCTTTTACAATTTTTTGTTTGTGTATATATTCTATGTCATCCTTTACTGATACCCAGCTATGCATCTTTTGTGAAGCAGTTGTTGATTATTTTCATAGGACAGTTTTCAGTCATTTACATTCAACATTAAATTGTTTACAATGTGCATAGCTTAATTCATTTGGTAGACGACGCGTTGTATCATCAACCTCTGGATGGTTTCCCTTGCTTCCCGTTTGAGTCATTTTTGCGCTTCCTGAAAACATGCGTTCGTGGCCCAAACAAACCCGCAGAACAAATATTCCGCCGACTGAATGGACCACGTTGCGGGCGGAAGATACACGACGGTGTCTGCGTGGATGACATTGGTGTGGCAGTGGGCGGCCGAAGGGTTCCTAAAACCAACTGCAGAGTAATAAGAAACACCATGTATTTCATACAACCACCTAATAATTATGAAATAATTCATGGCATACCAGCGGAGATCATTGGATTTAAGATTAATTCCATTTTGTTTAAATTATTTAATAGTGTCCCCATTTTTCCATCATCACCTTCATTCCAGTGATCTACTTATTCACCTGGTTACTGACCCTTCCCTCATTACCTATACGAAACCCATCGGTAGTGTCATTTGCAAATGTTTTTGTATTCCCCATAAAGATTATAATATTTTGGCACCCATTTTGCATACTTTCAATAAATAAAAATGCGTTATCATACTCGTTCTCTTAGACTTTCCGTATTCATTGAATGCACGCAAACGGAGCAGCGTAGTGAACACATTGTTGGTCTGTTTTCTTTTCCAGATGTACCTCATAGTACAGTTCAAATCAGACGATTGGATGGTTTCAGAAACGTCAGTAAAATGGCCGGCAGCTAGAGACAGAAGCGTTTACAGGCGAATGTTGGTGAACGCTATATTTCTACCACCGGTTATCACCATCGTGGAAGTTAACGTCATGCTGCAGACAGGTAACAATGACATCCCATACTAATATATCCAAGATTCCTAAGCGAAAACTTTTAAGCTTGAGCAGAGTTTGCTAGAGGAATCCAGCAGTGCGTAAACTGATGCAACGGAAAGAGTGATACTTTGGCACCCGCTGGCCAACTAGAAAAAGGTTTGTTGGACGTTTTTATTCCATTAACATTAGGATGCCTGTTTGTTCCACCTCCTCTGGAGATAAACAGGATAAGTGTTATCATGTTCACGTATCCGGGAGCACACATGAGAGGTCTTTCTCTGTTTCCGAATGTGCGGTACCAATACCACCGGAACCAGTGCTGAAACGTATGGTTTCCACACCCATGACGTAGACTATGTCTTGAAATGTTCACTCTTTGATCTTTATGATTCTCCGAAGCAAGTGACACCTGCACATCCTTCACCGGTTATGACCCGTAGTGGAACGCAGGCACCTATCAACGAGACTGCATGGCTAGCATCAATTAACAGAATTGCTGGTAGGAGTCACCATTACTTCAAAAATACTCCTCTAGATGCTACAGCTGCGTTGGAGAAGCGTCACATACATGTTGAAGCAGCCTTGAATGCGTTAACTGACAAAATACAGTCAACGCAAACTCAAACAGCTACAGCGTCCAGAAGCATTGTACCCGTTAGTTTACAAACAATAAACTCAACCAGTGAACTAAATTTGTGTGAACAACAGCTAGAGGATGCACAGTACTGCGAAGCTGTTGTAGCCCAGTTATCTCGATTAGGAGGGACCAACCTTCGTGATCTCCTGCGTCGAATATTACCGTCCGTGTTCAGTGTCACTTTCTCCAAACAACTGGGATTCACGGGAAGCATCAGGCCAGCCAAATTAAAATAACGAAAACTATTACGGATAATAATACTCTTCACACACTGACTACTTATTTTCAGACGCGGTACATAACTCTCATTTTGCTGGAGCAACGAATAAAGAAGTCGAGTGGGAGATCAGAAAGTGGTTGCATAACGCGGGAGACCGCGCTGGCAGAAGAAAACTCAGAATGAAAACTGATGTCGTTTGACTTTTTTTAAAATATAACAATGCCAGAAAAACATTTGTACACATGTATGTAAACGTCCTTCTATCTTTGCATGTAAATATGTACATATTTCTGCGGTTGCTTGCAGCGTTGTTTGCCGCCTGTCCATTTATATCCGAGAAGTGAAGATCTAACAGTATGCGATTACCGAATGTACTTCAAATTAATGTGTGCCGGGGTGTAAACTGTAATCATGTTTTTTATCTCGTTTCAGATGGGTGGAATACATGGGCCGAAATTACAAGTCAGCAAATAAGGTAAGACATTGTTATAGATAGCTGTGTCCTTCCGTTTGCCAACTGCATCCATCTGTTAATTGTGTTATGTCCAGTGTAGCACATAAACCATAGGTTACCCCGAACATTAGCTATCGCTTGTTGCGCAAGCACTAGAACTGTTTGTTCATACATTTTATCCACATAAACAGCTACATCATGTTAACATGTTTCACTGACGTCCTCACTTACAATATCTTATCCGTTGCCTCGCAGATACTCTTCGAAGACAGACTATCAATATGGACAACGAAGAACAGTGAGCGAAGATATGATCAACATTGTCAACCAGTTTTATGGGAAAAATCAGCGTACTGATCTGAACAACCATGTTGTACATTGACGATGATTGACAATAAATGTGCATGCATTCACAGCCTTTCGTTCATTGTCCCTTGTAGCCTTGCATTGGCAAGTCGTCCGGTAGAATAGGGACCAATGTGTATGCGGCGGAGTAATTATATGAGAAGAACTGAAAGAATAGTGCGTAGTAGCCGAGAGAAATCGGGTTCGTATCTGAGCTTTCGCGCAGTAAAGGGCTTTTACGGCCAGCCCCCATTTCGCTGCCATGGGTCCCGCTGGGGGCCCATCGGTGAAACCCCATTTTTACTCCCGCGCCAGCCCCCAAAAGCGCCCCGGGGTCCCCTGAGGGACCATATGGGGCGTGCTATTTGGGGAAGATTGAATCACAAGTGAGTTTGTCATGTTTTTCGCATAATATGCTGCTGCGGGTTTGAAGATTTTCAATGTCCCTCCGTCATTCATGTGTCGTACAAGGGCGGAGGTCTGCGTGTTTCCTACAGTTATCTTGTTCGCAACCACCAGACAATGTCCGTTGACCCGAGTGTTTATCCAGGCAATCGTAAACTGGAAAGTACTGTGGAGGAAGCGGTACGTGGGCTCCTAGACAGTTTTCATAGGACGCAGGAAGCAATCGGTTACGTCAGGCAACCAGTCCTACCCCAGCAAACACATGGCCGACTTCTAGGTGTTGGCCAACATCTGGTCAACGGTTGGCCACACAGTTGGCGAATCAGATAGGAATAATAACTGGTAATAACTACGCTCATTGTGGTATTCAAACGAGCTGTCAAAAATGTCTAAAACACTATCATATTCATAACTTTTAAACCCAATGCATTCGCAACTACCACAATTTTGTACAAGTTTGTTTTAACCCGTGCTTCCATTGAATGCGCATTACCAGTTTCACTTGTTTCGTGCGTGGTGAGTCCGGTTGTGGTGCGTCGCTTGCCGTCTGTGGTCACTCACAGTTTAGTTGAAAACTTTGTAATTGCGTTAAATTAATTTCATTATGTCCATTCCCTTGTTTCGGTCTTATTAACGGTGGTTTAATTAAATAATTTACACGCAATTCGCTAAAAACTTGTCTTTTGCAGGAAGTGGAAGTTGCACAGGTTCAACGGAAATTCCTACATCATTCCGGATGCATTCATGAATGAATCCTTCATTAACTGAAACAACTGTAAGTTCTCTATCAGATTGTCCGAATACGTTATTGTTGTATCTTGCTTGTGAGCTGAGATAGTTCACTTGTAATGCCTGCTAATAGCTTGTTTCTTTTGTAGGTATCAAGGCATGGAATGAATATTAAGCTCTTGTAAATATTGACGAAGAACAGGGTGTTTATTTTTCTACGTGGGACCTTCTGTTAACTGCCTGCATTCCTTATTTTCATTTAAAAAAATGTTTGATCGCAGTGGTTTTTTCAATACTTCCAAGATTTACGAATTACGTTGCTCGGTTGATGAAAGCAGACGGCAGCTCTCATCGTGGTTGGGTATATCAGGCGCTCAGGGAACACTAAGGAAACGGTCGTGCTAATAGACATCATAAAATTCAGTAAACGGAGAGCTGGCAAATTTTTTCTATGGCCGACTGCCTGTCTGGCCAAACCGGAGTCGGACCGACTCCAATATTTGGTGCAGGCCGGATCCGATCCGAATGTTGGCCAGACACGGACCGACTCCAGGCAAACTCCGTTTTGTTTGCTGGGTAATGTGCAACATGCGAGCTGGCCGTTGTAACTCTGAAGGCCCGTAACACTTGTAGATCAACACCAGGGCAAAGTGGAGACAATGGGAGACAGAGTTATTACGGAGTAGAGGTTCCAGCGACAGTCCTGCAAAAGCAAGCAGCACAAACAAGCATGAACCAAGGTCCCAGTAAGGCAAGCACACGACTCACACAAAACGGCAATCAGCCTTGCAACTATCACCCGACTGCCCTCCTATCATGTGTATCCAAAGTTCATGAAGCGTTAATTCATGATTCATTATCTAAGCATCTTTTGGCACGTGCTTTTACAGACTTCCCACTACAGCGAACAACACGGTGTCCTACGCGACCGCTGATGTACTACAAATTTGCTGCTAACCGTAGACTGTTAGAAAGAAGCACTTTTTCACACAAATTCTCGTTGTTTGCAAGGAAAATAGATTTCTTCGGTTTCTGTAAATTTGAACGCCTGCTATAATTCTGGAACATCACAATTTTACCATCTGGCTGACTAGTAAATAAAGCTCGTTTGAAGGCTGTCTTTTTTCTCACTTGTTGAGGGGTTCTAAGCTGCGGGAGTTGGGTTCCGATATTTGCACCATGATTTTCTTACCGTTTTGCGATATCGTTGCGTTCGTTCGTGATAGAGATACTGCTCGCGGTCTTTGCGTTGTTCTTCTTTTCTCTATTAGATGGGGTCGTAAAATAGACCGGTGGATCACTACTGCTGACAGAGGAGAGGGGGTCGATGCTTTCTACCTTGACTTTGCCAAGGCTTTTGACCGAGTGAATCACTCTGTTTTATTCGACAAGCGTCACCGCTGCGGTGTCAAGGGTAACCTTCTCTGTTGGCTGAAATCTTATTTATCAAGTCGTTCTTACTGTATGCAGGTGGGTTCCTTCGTATTTCCTGCCAGACTCAGCCCCAGCGGAGTCCTACAAGGCTCCATCCTGGGGCCACTACTCTCATCATAATTATAAAGAGCATTACATCACATGCTCACACTGATCCTTAACTGTCACACAACCACGAAAATAAAAGAAATATATTATATAGGAAGAGAAGCTAAAAGGGAAAGGAGAGGGGACCAAACCACTGAAAAATATCTACGTCTACATTCAAATATAGAACATCAAGGTGCCTACACCTTGAAAACAAGCAACCGAACTGTAAGAGAAACTAAGGCGTCATCAGCGATACACCTTCCTCACGGCTTTTACTGCCCCGCATCATTAAGTCCCCTCACTTCAGAGAAAACTCTGTCAAACAACGACAACACTCACGCCACTGAGCTCGGATAACCTCCATCTCACTTAACGTCTCTGGCCACCGACTCTGTGTGTCGCGAGGGCTCAAGCCCGGAAAACGAGCCCAATATACAGTAGCCAACCCTTTCAGTTCTCTACGCCAGCTCATCACCTTTCCACCTCGCGCCAACCAACCGCAGCGATGGCAAGCAATGCTCGGTGTGGCAGACGACTAGCTGACATCCTTAGTACATGACCTAAACATCTAAGTCTGTGCAGGTGTAAGGACTGAACGAAAGAACTCGTTTGACAATCAGTGCCAAACTCCCGCTCCCTACCCTGCTCGTTGCTCACTCGCTGGTGCCATCGGATACGAGTGATTGAACGGAGACATCGGTGATCAAACAGCTGAAGACGGTTCCCGTCTTCCAACCTGAGCGGCCAGGTTTCGTTGCTGTGAAGTAAAACAGCCATTACTGTTGTCTGATGTACGCGAATCTTAAGCTTCAGACAGATACCTTTCTGTCGCCATAAGTGCATCAGATAAGTAAACAGTGCCAGAATCCCAGAAGTGACTGGGGTCAAACTAATTCCTCCATGGTTTTCGCAGGAGCTCCTGATACCTTTCCTGAATATAAGAACTATTTTCGCGTGACCCCAGCACGGAAGGATGAACTCCGTCATCCACATAAGTTGAAACAGCTGGGTCAAGGCCTCGACTAACACCTCTTCGCATTCTTTGAAAAGTGCCGACACGAGATCATCTGGACCGGCAGCCTTATTATGATTGAGAGCCGAGATGCAATTGCGAACCTCAGTCTCAGTGGGTGCTCCTAGATCTACCGACCAGGGCGTTACATAACAAATTTTTGGTGGCAGCACGGTAGAAGCAGGAGACCAGCTAACTTAACCCTCAAAGTGTTCCAACATTCTGAACTCATTATAGATCAGTGTGCCATCTGTCTCGCTGGTAGCTTCACTGACAGACCGCCGCCTGGGACCAGTAGCACGGATCAACTTAAAGAGTTTGCCGCTGTTCCCTGAGGCAAGAGCGATCTCCATTTCCTTAACTTTTTCCACTAACCAAGCCTCACGATCAGCCTTTAGACTACGTTTCAGCTTCTTACGGATATCTCTTTTAGACTTATTATGTAAACTTCCAGGAGGAATTTTCCGTCTGGCTTCTAGCAACTCCAGAGATTCCTCTTAAATCCAATGTCTATCAAACTTGTGTATCCTTATGCCGCATGCTATAGTACAAGCTTACTGAATAGCTTGTGAGATTTGTGTCCAGCAGCTACTAGGGTCTTCGGAGAGAGTACCACAAAGTCAGCTTTCTAAGCTAGTTTGGTACTTAGGCTTTGCAGATGGTGAGGCCAATTTCTCAACAGCTAGTCGTTGGTGTCGGTGGGTTCGTTGACCCGCAAAAGTAAGAACAAAACGACAACATGCCAATGCATGATTTGAGTCCAGGTACGTGCTCCAATGAGAACAACAGTCTTGGATGGAACCAAGCCACCTGTAACTAACAGCTATGTGGTCTATCTGAGACCATGTCTGATTCGGAGCAGGAGGACGCCAAGTATAGCAATGACGTGCACAATGCCTAGAACTAGTGCTAGCTAAAAATAGTTTATGCTCAGCGCACTGTAATGCACAAGAGATCAGCACAATCTTCGATGCGCACGGACGCGCTGAAACGGAAACGATAGTGTACGGTCAATGTAGGATACACGGAGTAGTCCCAACACACAGCAGCCAGTCAATCAACAGAACGCCGGGACAACAAGAGCAAAGAGCCGCGAGAACAACGTGTGTATTGTGTATGGTACAAGACAGAAACAGAGTACAACTCTTTCATTCCACTCCGTCTTTTATATAAGTCAAATACAAACGAGGTTCGGGGAACTTGCTGACCTAATAAATGCAATTCTTCGGTACGTGTCTTGTTCATGTTTGCTTATTAACGTCCCTCGTCTGCACATTTGAAACGACAATTACAAAGAAATAGTTAGCCAATGATTATTCACTAGATCCTTGGCTCGTACCGTTACAGCACAGATTTAACATTCGCCCGCCACTATCTGACCGATGTGACGCTATCCGAAACTTGCCGCCTAAACGAGATTCGGCCTCACCTAAGCGGTCGACCTGAACGTTCATTTCTCCGACCGGAACGACCATAATAGAGCCACGTATCGACCGAAGGGGAGAGGCCAGGTCCGAGTAAAAACGCGTCTTAGACGCCGACGTCATTACAATCAGTAGGAGCATAAGCAGACACAATGAATACATTTCTGAAGGTCTTGCATTTAGAGTTGGTCTTAACGGAACCTGCCAAGCGGACAGCACAAAGTCCAATGTTAACGGGAATCCAATCTATCAATGAGGCTGTGGCCGTCGGGCTAGGGACTATACCTACTCCAGCCTGACCTGTACCAGCGGCTGTGGAGTCACCCGAAGTGTATAACTAGTATCGGGTAGACAATGCGGGTGCTGTTAGTTCCATATGCTGATTACTGTCCTGAATTCTAGTTTCCCAGATACAGCAGACATCGACATGCAACGAGTCTAACGTTCGAGCGAGAGCGGCCTGTTGACCTATCTGTTTTAGAGTGCGAACGTTGAAGGCACCTATATTAATTCGCATCCTAGGTCTAAGCAAGGGACGAGGGAGGCATGATACTGAATGGCAACAGACGGAACTTACCGGCTCAATGTTACCACGGTTAGCTATATCTGTTGTGGGACCTGTGGAGTAACTATCAGAAATGGAGGTTGGGTCGGGCCTGATAACTAAATTTGATAGGACGGTGGGGGAGGGTTCAGCAATAGCATGTTTTCGCCTATCCATACTGCTGTATGCAGCAGATAGGGCGACCCGGTTTATACTGCGAGACGGCCGATGCAGTATGGAATTACTGGTGTTGTGACTATTCATGGTTTTGTGTGGGCTGAGATACTGCCAGGGCGCCCAGACCTAGATAGGAGAACGATTAGGGTTCTCAGCCAAAGCCTTCGGCTCAAAAGCCTATACCGCAAGGCAGCGGGTGGGAAGCAGTGTACCAGAACTGGTACATTTTTCGGAAAATGATGTCAGCCTCCTTCTAACACCCAACCTGGAGGATCAGGAGACTGGTTTGTCAGACCTCTACCCAGCCAGCACGACCGTCCTATGAGCGTCGTGACCGAACACTTTTAGGTCACTCATAGGACGGTCATAAAAAATTTCCGCGTAGAACGGTTTATACAGCAGTTTTCAATTCCACACGTAATTCGCCGATTATACCCTGGGGAAGCTACTGTTGTATGACAGACAGTTTCGTTGTGAGTAGTATACTAATCACAGGTAGTGTATTACCCACAGGCGACAATCAGGAACAAAATGGCAAGCTCCGAACGCCAGGAAGACGACGGACAAGAAGAGACTATCGGAATAGTGTGTACGCGCTACGGCGGAAGTTCCACCAAGGCGAATGACAATGAAATATGTGAATGCATTTCTAACTTGCAAATGAGTGTGCACGTTTGTGGTTTGATTTTTGGCATAGCCTATGTGGGAGTTTGCGCAATAAACGAATTCTAAGGCCAAGCGTCCTTTGCGGTCGCAACAACTGGTGCCGTGACAAACGCGAGGATGAAGATACCCTGGCCGCAGCCGTTCGAAGATAGAAACATTCGGGCGTTCCTGAAGGACATTGAGGACGTGACCGAAGTGGTCGGAATCAGGACCGACCGTGGGAAGCTGGCTTCCTTGCGGACGCTGGTGAAAGGCAGGGCGAAGGCGGTGCTGGGCGCAGCACGAAGAGGCCCTGCGAAGATGGAGTGGGCTGCTGCGAAGGAGGCGCTGGTGGCTTTGTATGACAGCCTGGCCGATCGCCAGGAGGCCATGCGGCGGTTCAAGACGGCCAGGATTGTACAAGGAGCGGAATCATCCGTGTTTACTGCCATTCTGCAAGGTTTGTTGGACAAGGCTCTGCTAGGATTGGATCAAGACCCACGACAGTAGTTGTTAACGGAGTAGTTCATTGTAGGTCTCTCGATGGTCGTTCGCGACCCAGTCCGTATTGCCCATGTCGCCCGGCCGATGGACCTTGATGTGCTCGCAAAGGCGACGTGGGAGTTGACGGTCATGTCCGTGGCCCCAGTGGATGCAAACGGCAATACGGACAAGAAGACGCTGGAAGAAATGCAGAAGACAATGGAGCAACTCGCAGCGGATGTAGCTGCCTTGTGAACATCATCACGACAGATTGATCGACTAGGAGGTTGCTTCATCTCTGGAAGAAAAGGACATTGGTGGAAGGATTGCCCAATCCGGCGGTTCAAAAAGTCTAAAAATGAAGTGCTTCCTGATTGTTCTTTTTATTGGGCGGGTCAACTAGCAATGGGAGCGATTGAGAAGGGGGCAGTACACACAAGGGTTGATGGTTGCGGAGAGATAGAACAGAGTTTGGTCGATACAGGGGCGGCCATTTTGTTAATTAACGATGATGATAATAATAATGGTATATTTATCAACGTATATGTGAGAAACACGCTCAGATAAGCGTTATCAGTGTACAGATGGTAACGTGAAACGCATACCGTACTCTAAACTGTTAATTGTACAATACACTAATTATGAAAACAAGGTCACAAAACGGACATAACAATAGAGGACAATTTTAGTTTACGAAGAAGCATTTAGCTGACTTGCTTCTTAAACGATAGTTCTCAAAATTTTCAACGTTCGATAAAAAATGCTGAGTAGTTACATCAATTCTCGCTTCACAAGGTTAACGTTGGCCTTATGTAACGCATCGTGCTGCCGTGCTGTTGGCGCCACCTTTGTTTTCGATTGTGTAAGTCGTG
>JTDE01014991.1:0-11054 GCA_014338405.1 Paragonimus skrjabini miyazakii | reverse complement strand
TGTCGGTTGTCTGGGCCATAAACCTGTGGAACATTGAGCCAATGGAGGCAATCCTCAAACCCAGTTGTTTCAGGCCCCAGTACAGCTAACCTCCGCGCTTGCACTTCTAGGCGACCCTGGTTTTTGCAAATAAGGCTGTACGGCGAGGTGTTTACGAAGAACTTGTCCAACTTGACGTAATCTCTGATATGAAACTGCGTTAGGTGCGGATGTGTCCATCCTCAATTTGTATTTTGTTTATTGTTAGGTCAAGCCCCCCTTGTACACTTCGACACTTCATGCACATACATAGATACAATGAGCTGAATGCATCATAGCTACCATAGACGATTGTAGTTGTGTATTATGAGGAGTGACAAGCATTCAGTATATTTATAGATTGTGTTTTATGAGACGATTATGGGCGCTTTTATGGGCTGCGGCAATTTGACATCTGTTTATGTTAGTAACGAAGTCAACGGTACGATGTACGCATCATCAGAGGTGAGGTTTTGTCTCAGAGCCGAGGTACGTTCATCTTGACTATGATTCGGTATAATGTCTTTGTGATTCTCCTGAATATACTGACAAAGTGTGTTAGATCTGAACAAAACAGTCACAAACGAAAACTGGTAGATGTAGGCATTTCGTATTGACTCATCAGTACCAAATTTACAATAACATGAAACGACTTTTTTTATATCGAACAGTTAGAGGGGTAGGGTGGATAGTCGGTCAGTGGGTTAGGACATGTCACTAAGTCCAGGGAAGGGTCAAGTTTACGAGCAATTGTTTTTGAACACACAGGGTCGGCTTCAGTCTATTGATTGTGACAGCCTCAGCAAACCGCAAGAATCCTGGGTTGGAGTGACGTAATAGGATTCTGAATGCACAAACGTGACCCGTTGTCAAGTCGTGTCTTGCGACTGCGGACGCTGGTTGCTTGCGTGTTTCAAAGACATTGTCGTTCTTCTGTAATACAGACTTCTGCACCTATTTAGGCAAATGATCCTTCAATCTGGAGATCAAATTTCCTCTCGGTTTTGTCCATGTAACTTTCTTTGCAGTTACATGTCAATTGGTTGACACAATGTGAGGTGGCACCGACAGGCTGATCTCCTTTGATTGAAGAGACAGGTAGTTTCTGGGTCCGAGCTAATACACATTGATCTGTTGCATAGATTACGTTATCGTAGGCCGGCAGCGATCTGTCGTGCATTTCACCGTATGTACCAATAACAGTGATTTCAACTGGTGGCACTCTAAAGCGATGGTCCTATAGAACTTGAAACCAGACAAAATTTCTCGCCAGAATATGATAAACTTTTGACTACGATCCAGATGACATCCAGTTTCTCCCTCCGAGTGTGCCGAGATATTTTACGTGAAATGTAACGGGTGGGATAATCGTGTTTTATCCATTTGGTTCATTCAGCATCACATTTTCGAACGCTACAATCACTTAGGACGCTCATTTTTGCCGGACTTTCACCCATTGAACTTTATGATTACGGTTTAACAATATTCTGGTATGCTCGGTCATTCTGCGAACATCGTGGTGGTCCATCTGGGTGACCCCTTCTTAGGACCCTGGAATGGAATATGTGACACAAGATACTGGTCTCCCTAAGTTCAGAGATTCCATCCGTTGGGTACTTTTCGTGAGAGGTATCCGCAACCCGTAGTTAAAGTGACATTCGAGGTGGAAACTTGGGCTTCATTGACGATCGATTTCCCGGAACGTTCAGGCGTCCTGTGTGTGATGTGTGTCACTTGTAATTATTACCTGATGACTTTTGATGAAATTACCTTTCGGTAAGAATTAACGATTAGCTAAAGGTCTAATAATCCTATCTCATCAAATTGCTGTTCGTTAAATTCGTTGGTGTGCGTTGTGGTCAATCAAACTTCAAAGTGAGAGATGGATTTGTTATCTCTCGGTAACACAGTCCATTCAACAAGGCTACTGTTTGATGGTTTATTCTGGAAGTTACCGTATTAGTTCTTCGTCTAGTCGGTTAGCCAAAGAGACGAGACTGTCTTTCCCTCTACTTCAGGCTAATGTTTCGCCGTTAGCGGAGTATAGCTGTCAACCAGTATGCGTAGTGCGCTCGACTGGTTTGTATCATCTACTGGCCTATTTCCAGTTAATCTATTCCACTCTGAGCTCGCCCATAAGTTTGCAATATCACGGAGCTTACTCAGTGATGCTGAATAAATAGATGAGGTACCTTTGATGTGCTTCTATCATTCGTCGCTGTCATTTGTCTTACAAATTGCAGCTTCCCGCGAATGTTTTCTGCGTCTTCTAACCACTTGATGCATTTGTTATGGCCCCGCTATTATCTACCAGCTGGTGTTTGTTCCCACAGATTTTACTATCCGAATTACGGAACTCTGCACCTAGTGTCCTAACCATGTACTGTCATCGCCACACACGGTACATTAAAGATGTCTTGCATAGGGCACGCATGTACATGCAATATGTGCATACCGTACTCCTCGGTTGCAGGACTGCCAAATGAGGAGGTAACACGTTGCATAAGATCACATGATAAGTCAGAACAACATTGTTGAACTGTCACTCGCTAGACCTACCACCGAATTAGTGTTGACGTTTGGGGTCCGATTGGCCTTGCGATGGATACGGCACATTAAATCAGGCGGTGGAGATAGAGGAAATCGGTTGAAACACGACCTGTGATAGATATCAGAGAGGATAGGATGTGCACACGATTGATCGTGTGTAACACGATCGGCTTTGTACTGCCAAGTATATGGATAGATCGCCGTTGCACAGTCTATGATAAACTGTCGACTAACAGAAATGATCCGAGAGGATATTGTCATTTTCTCTTCTGGTCTGTTAATAGAATTAAGTTGTGACTGGTGTTTCACCAGTATCTAAATATGTATCTAATTTGCTGCATTCAGACGGCGTTTTATCAGGTCCGAGATATTGTAAACTTTCCAAGGCAAAGTTAGATTGATAGGTTGTGAAGTGAAATACTTTTGAATAAACCTTGTCGGACATCCATTTTCTATCAGTTAGCTTTCTGATTCACCGTCTGTAGCGATACGTCAAACTCTACGAAACACAGTCCACATTTTCATGTAAGTGGTGCGAAGCTTTTAAAGTGTTGGGATACTGTCCTATCTACGTGGACTTGTGAAACATACGTATGGAAGGTGACACATCCTTGTGACATTTTTGGAAAAATCTCTATAAAGCCTATGCTCTCGTTTTGGTTATGGTCAAGGGTGAAAGTTAGCTTACTATACAAACTGTTTTATAGCTTATATAAAGCAGTTAGTTGCGAATGTTCATTGAATATAACAAAATATCGACTACAAATTATCTATAAAATATGTGCTGATGAACTACCACTATTCTTCCTTAATACACTTCGCGTTATTTTTTTACTCAGTGTTAATCTATGTACATTTGTTTGACTCCTGTTCGATCTGTGTCGATTTTTTAACCAACTCTTAATCCTACCGATTGATCTGTATGGATTTTCTAACCATATCTTTCTCTTCCTTGTCTCATATTACCCTTTTGACCTGCAGCAATTTTATCATATTGCATGAATCTCATGTTTCCTATCAATGAGTACACTTCAGTAGTGTCTTTCTGTTTCCGTTTTGGTTGTTTGACTGACTGTCTCAAACATGATTAGGTTGATTTTCCTTTCCTGCTTGCACGTGATAATTTCGCAAAGGTGACCAATGAGACCTGGACAAACTGTTATTGCGCAAAATATCTTACGTATTACTGTTGGTCTTTTTTAGACTCACTGGTGTGAACCAGTGTTTCAAACATTATGTTAAGTTTTTACCCTTCTTCTGGATGCCTATTTTGCTAAATTTCAAAATATTATGAACTCTAATGCCGTTGATTTGGAAGATATTGCTGGTTAGTGGGATGATTTGGCCATGTATTTTCCTACTAAAACCGTTCACCATAATTGATTGTGCCTTACTTCGAAGATTTTGTGTTTACAATACTGACACAGACCCTTCAAGGTGTAATTTTGAAATGTCTCTGCTATAAAGTTGATGTGTGGTGGTTACCTCTGGAACGCAGCCGATTCCTTCATTCATCTGACTCTCTTTGCCCTAGAAATTTAGATGAGCTGTGTCATTCAACAGGTTCGTTACAATATTAATTTCGGTTTTTTCCAAGCCCCACTGATGCAGCGAGTGCTATTTTGAATTTATTAACCAAAACTCTTCGGTGTGGACCGTTAAGCGTGAATAATCACTTGGAAGCGTTTGAAGTTTACTATCTACCAAAGTCGGTTCAATTCCAGTTTCGCTAAAATTTACACCAGTTGTGATTGTTGTTTCCTCTGCTGAAACTGAAGCTGTAACAAACAGGATGGTCATTCTACGCTGTGTACCTTCAGACGACTCAATGCTTCTGCACGTGGCTATATTTAAACCTAAAGAAAATCATTAGAAATTTTTGGTGCTACTAAAACGATTCACGAGACTTCACTTGTTCAGTATTCGTGTTACTAGTGCCATTGTTTATGAAGCCTTAAAGATTATGTGCAATCCTCACCGTTCATTGTTTACACATCTGTAGAACTTGTTCACATAATACACTCTAGACATTCCAAATGGACTCTGTGACTCGTGTCGTATTAAGTGTAGCAACGTGTGTCATTCGCTTCTGAACCAGTGTTACATTTCAATTTTTACCAATAAATTTTCGTGGTAGACTGAAATGTATCTCACTATTTCGTCAAATACAGAATTATGGCTCAGCAGAAAGCATCCAGTGAAGTTGTGTCTCACGATTTCACTACTAACAATCGCAGTCGTTTCACTGCAGAGAAAATGGTTAGTTACCTGAACATTGTAAGTCATCGTCATTTGTGAACTGAGCCATGCTAACCACATTCTAAATAGTATCAGTATACCTACAAGTTATTTTATTAGTGCAGACCTTAACTGTTCTTAATGTAATATGGTAACTCTCAGCATGTCAAGAGAGGTTGTGCATACTGAGAACCCAAATGCATGTCTCTGATTTAACAGAGATCATTTATTCGCGTTAATGAAATCTCACCATCAAGATGAACCGTGCTAATTAATGCTGATAATCAAATGCGCCGCACACTTGATTTTCCAGTGCATCAAGTCACATAGATCGGCTTGTGTACAAGCTTCCTATTTCCAGTGAGATGTTCCGCGATTCTGAAACTTCTTTTGAGTCTATTTTAGTTCAGCCAAGACAATTGACTACAATCGATGAGATCTGAACAGTCAACCAGAAATCATCGTTTGTACTATAATCGCTCTGACCTTGGGTTAAAATGTAGCGGATGCGGCGATTAAAAATAAATGCCTTAACTGTGGTATACTCTTGGCCAAATCGTTAACATTAGAAACACATTGCGTTTTGTAGCACTTAGTTCCAGTTTGTTGACACATTTTCATTCATACCATTTCTAATACAGTCGCTTAAGCCTTTATTGTGGCGAATTTTACTCTTTTCAGCGAAGTCCAGGTAAGCGGCGGTCTCGGTGACAAGTTCATGTCCGTTATCGGTGGATGAACGGATGAAGTTCCAGAATATAATAAATACCAAGATCGTTGACTAAAATGATGTTCCGACGTTCCGGTGCATGTCCCAACGTTTATACACCCAGGATAAGGCCAGAAAATTGTCCATCCTACTGGAATTCTAGTGCATTCGTTACAAAAGCCGTCGAATTATGTGGCCTCCGAATATTTTGGCTGTGACGGAAACAAGGCTAATACTCCTGCAGTTGCTACGTGATGTTCTAGTACGCTTCTTAAAATTGAGTACAAAACGTATGAGGCGCCTCTTCAGTTTCCAATACGGAACAGAGAGGTTTGGTCGGTTCAGAAAACCTCTCACCAACGTATTCAAAGAGTCCAAAGAAAAAGGCCCAGATCTGCATTTCTATTAGGTTTCAGTAACCTAGCCTCAGAGCACTTCCGGCTTTCCAAGAAGAATCGTCGAGAATGTCATAACTTGGCAGTATCTCCATCGCCCACGATTATATTGCTCCCCAAAAGGGTCAAACCCAGCTACCAGCCATATATTCGTATACAATCTTCTTCATATATAAGTCCACTATCACCGTGACCACCGCTACTGCGATCAAGAATCTGAGAAAACAGCATCCGACATTTTCCTGGTATAAAAAATTCAACTTCCATCTTCCGAACTTGCCGAGCCAATTAACCCTTACGGAGACCCTCTGCAACTCTGTTCAAGTTTGCGTTTACCATTATCGTGTTTGGAGTGAAGGGATTAGTCCAGGTTTGCTCGTAAGCTGTAACAAACAGGTAAAAATAAACTTCTGCTTTATTCACAGTCCTCCAATGAAAAAGAAACCTCCACTACTGGTTCACCGTAGTAACGAGGCTGGACGTTAATTCGGTGTGACGGTTTGCGCATCTCGATGACAGTTGAGGGTGAACTGGTGGTCACACTAAGCGCAAAGTCTGCATCTAGAATCTCGTTGCGCCTACATAAACTAAGCTCTACAGCCGCCTCTGCATTCGACACAAAAATTGACTATTTAGGACCCACCGTTTATTACAATGGGCAGTGCTAGAAATGTTATGGAATAGAACGACAAATTTAGTCGGAATTCATCTCAAGCGGATACTAGTGCAAGAATCCTATGGTGGCGTCTTAATGAAACAGCAAACACAATTCTCTAGATTTACCACGAGACCTTCCCGATCGACTGGCTTGGGAATGACAAATAAACGTGCCAGTCTACTTACGATCTTCAATCTTGTTATACTGTCTGACACGTCGATCGTTTCTGCTACACTCACGTATCATAAAAATGCCGTTCTGTTCTTTAGTTACAGACGACTGCATGAAATCCTTGATACATGGCCTAACCATCTAAGTCTGTAAAGATTTAATGACTGGACAAAGGAGCTCATTTGACACAAAATACCCGCTTCTTGAACTCATCGTTGTTAATACGTTGGAAACCGTGCCGACACCCCGTTTGACTTTTCAAATTTTATGCTACTTTTTCTTTGGCAGTAGTGCGATATTATTGTATACTTTATTGTTATCATTCTGGTGATGACAGCGCTATCCAAATGTCTGACCGTCTTTTGTTTGATCGGTTTTGTAATAACGAATTCTACATGCAAGAGAGATGTTTTTGGACAAAAAAATCAGTTGCGACGGACGTTAACTCGGCTAATTTCCGTCGAATCTGTTTACGGAAAACGAAACTACTTTGTTCTCGTAAAATGGGTTCACCCCCAATTTATTAAATTACACCCCGGGTTGGGAGTTTAATGTGAACATGACACCTTTTTCGAACTACATGTTACCATTTTCAACATTTTCGCTCACTCTCGGAGAAATGTGATCATGTGAACGATGATTCTTTGGTAGCAGCGTTGAGTGCCATCAGTAAGTCAGTGTTATACGAACAAAATGTACATCACTATACATAGTTAGACGGATATGCACAGTTGGAATTAATGAGCATGCTCCCATCTGGGTAGTGAGAAAATGTGGGCTACATGGTGTCAGCCGTAGGAGTTATTTGACCTCCGTTCTCAATAGGAATCAACTTTAAAATCTATCACTTTCGGTTGTTGTTGTTGTTGGTGGTGGTGGTGTCCACACTGAGGCAGTGTACTGCAAGGTAATGTGACAAAACTATTTGTGGAATAACCAGCAATGTTTTCATCTTTTCGCGGATATCAGGATGAGTTGTAAAATTAATCAGTAAGTCGATCTAACAGTTTGTTACCTAGTAATGTTGTGAGCCAAGAATGCGAGTGACACAAGGTTTGTTTGCTCAGAAGCATATATATGGGTTATGCGCTTCAACACGACAGAAGACAAACACTCATTTGCATACAACATTGGCTTCGCAACGTCACGGCTGGAATGCTCGTCACTACTCAATTCTTGTATGTAATGAGTACCATTCCATGCCTGGCTACATTGCAAATTTCCTTCTTGTATTTTTTCTGCGATTACTTCAATGTTTATATCCATGCTCCGGACTCGCTACTGAATACTATAAGTATGGGTATTGTAATGCGATCGCTCATTCCCACTACGACAACGGTTACACCACCGCTGTTTCCGGTTATATATTCGACTGATTGTTGGCAGTTGGAAGTCTACTGGCAATGCGATCCGGAGTACCTGGTTTCTGCCCGAGAATTTTCATACAAATTTATTGTAAACGGGCTGGCTTTCATATGTCATATAAGCGATAATTGGATGGGAGACTGCACTGTCCATCCACGCTGCGCAACACTCATTTACTCTTTCGGATAATCGCCTGATATAAGACGCTCTAAAATAACAAACAACCGAGTACTGTTTGCACCTTATGGCAATTTTTCTGCGAGCAGAGAAATGGATCACGTTCATGTTCCGAAGTTCTTTGGTTCTGTATTGCTTGCGTTGTACTTTGTCTTAAGCGTTTTGTTTAAAGACTTCCACGCGTTTTTGAGGTAGTGCCGGTACGACACTTAAATGCTTTTCCAGTCGAAAATTGTATCAGATTTACTCTCAGGTCAGTGAGTCGAAACTGTCGGAATGAACAATATATCGTCCACTCCAAGCCCGTTCCCAGGACATTTTTTGCCGAATCGGATTGTTTTCATTCTGAAAAAAAACAATAAAGAAAACGTCCGTTAGGGCAATGGTGGGCAAAGTATCCCATCTTGGTACAAGCAAACCAACGATTACTGGGTGGTTGTTCGCGTGCCCACTTAACTTGTCCTGTTGGTTATGCATTCGGCCTCAAACTTCAGTCAGTTACTCAACTTTCTTCCCGAAATCACTGATTTCTAGCCTTCCGACCTTCGTTCATACGAGTAGACATCGAGGATTTCCGACCAGCCGTCCGATATCTGTGGTTCCACAAGTCTCGGCCATCTGGACTTTCTGCATTTTCTACTGCAAGTTCCGAATAAATCGCTCCCTCATCAATCTACCCTTTATCTCTTCCGCTTCCGGCAGATCCAAAGTCAACTGCCGTAACAAATGTTGATAATAAGCCAGGGGTCTTGAGTGTCACAAAACCCGGTGCCATAGAAACGATCCATTACACACTATCGGTCTTGTGCTTGAATACGCTCCTGAACCAGTACCGCCAGTGTGTCTTGATACGAGGTTGCGATCTTTGTTTACTCAAAGCAAAAATGGCTTTTGCCCGTCCGGTGAACAGAGTCTCCAGTACTGTTAAAAGTTGTACCTCGCCTTTTAGTCCATTGCACGCAGCAGTCGCTCTAAATTCCGACGGCAAATCCTCCACGTCTCCATCCGCGAGTGGGCTTGGCCACAACATTTTCATCCCATTGTGTTCAGGACAGGGCACCAGTATAGCGGTTATACAATAAAGCGCGGACTTTCTTGTCTAACATTGACATGGAATATCCTAGAAGTGAGTGCTATTAAGAAGTGTGAAAATTAATAAAAATCTAGGCGGAAAATGTATAAATGGTACGAATACAGGTAAGCCATTGACTGCGACACACTGCCATCTCGGATAACGTCTCTAACCAGCGATTTGAATGATCACGAGGACCCCATCCAGGCAGGCGACACCTACCCACTTTGCCCAATGGAGCATTCAAGGTCTTCATATTTCGTGACCACGTTGTCGTTAGACCGCCACGCGGTTTAACCCAACTGTTGTTGGCCTCAATATATAATGCCGGATACGGTAAACGATCAGATGACATACGGAGTACGTAACCCAACCATCGCAAGCTGTGCACCGTGATTAGTTGACCAATTGATTGCGCGTCTCGAGCGTTCCAGAATACGCGCCGGCGAACTGCCATATTGCTGACTCGATCAGTTCACTTAATATTGACCAATTGGCGGAGACGACGAAGGTCAAACACAGCAAGCCTGTTGATGTCTTCGTTACGAACAGGCCAAGTTTCCGAACAGTAGAGTTAAATGGAACGCATACGGGCATTATATACCCTTCATCTCAGCGATAACCTAACGTCTTTTCGACGCCACAGATGACGCAGTTTGGCAAAGGTGACTCGAGCCTTTGCCATCCTCGCCGATATCTCATCAGCAATATTACAGGCTGACGAGATAGTGCTACACAAGTATGTGGAAGCGTCCACAGTCTTGAGTGGATTGCCTGCAGTAAAGAACATGGGAGTGTGAATACTTCAGTTTTGAAGCAAAAATTTGAAATTTGAAGGTGCGGAGCGCATTCCATACAAATCAGCCCGGTCACTCACCTTGCCCAGCATGGTCTGCATGTCTTCGGCAGAGGGGCCAAGTAAGACAATGTCGTTCGCGTACTCCAGATCGGTCAATCTAGCGTCAGGAAAAAGATCAAAACCAAGCCCACTGGACTGTTCAAACGCACCCTTCAGAATATCGTCCATGACAACATTGAACAGGAAAGGAGAAATCGGACACCCCTAGAAGTGATGAACGCCCGAGAAAGCTGTCCATAAACTCCCACTCTGCTTGCAGAGTGGATATACAGTGATCTCAATAGATTCACATATTTCTCTAGTACTACCTTGCGAAGACAGCTCCACAGAACGTTACGAACCAAATCGAAAGCAGCCTTTAGGTCCAAAAAGACCAAGACCGTCGGTTGCCTGAAGAGGTGCAGATGTTCCAATATCCGTCGTGAAGTAAAAGATGTGATGGCTTGTACCAACACACGAAAACGACTGTTACAACCCTCGTCTGCACAATGTCTCTGTAGTATGCGATGCGTTGTGAAATTTTCACTTTTAAGCACAGGCGGCACTGGTTATTATTCCGAACAACACGCAATTATGTATATCGAAGCCTTTTAAAGTGACTCAACAATGGTGAGCCAAAAACCATATAACGAAGATCCAGGTGGACATAAGGGTTTACACAACGCATACGCGAAACAGATGAAACTGTCAATTTCAAAATGTTGCCTCTGGGTTCTTCTACGTCGAACAATTATGCAACTAGTCAAAACAGAGAGAAGACATATATCTCGAGATGTTAACATTTCGATTTACTCTCATCAGTCGCCAACGTAAAACTAGCAATTTTTATACAAACTGCGTAT
>JTDE01014990.1:0-11087 GCA_014338405.1 Paragonimus skrjabini miyazakii | reverse complement strand
GATAGGGCCGCCCTTCAACACAGATCAAACAAGGCACAGCAATCTCAAAATAATGCAACAAACCTTAACCAAATCAACAACGGGAGATAGGAGGGTCCCAGTTTTTGCGGAGAAATTGACGATCTTCTGGACTGGACTTTGTTATTTCCTCTAAATCGACGGCATTTAACAGATTTCGCGAATTGTCCAACGAGGACGGGATTTTGATTGTCCGGATGTTACGGAATGTTGTCGCGCGTTAGAATTTATCGTGGAATTGAGAATGGAAAGCAAAATTATATGATAAACAGGAGAACGTAAAATGATCATGTAAAGTGTGACGAATAATGGAATCTGATATTTTCTGGCCAAACCTTTCATATAAAATTTATAATTTTGTGTTAGTGAATAAAATATATATCTCTAATAAACAATTGTTATCGTATAACGCGAAAAAAGATCGATTCACAGCTTTTCCCAGTATATGATTACATTCGAATTCCGCTGTCGATTTAACATACACGGCCGTTATGTAGAATGGAAAAGATGTTTAGCAACACGGGAAGATTGTCAGGTGGTCTGTTAAGATAGGAAGAGGAACATATCTGTTTGTAATCATATGATGCGAACAAACTGAGTTATTTATATTATTTTCAAACAGTTTTAACGTGCACAGCTATTGTACAGTGGTTGATAACTGCACAACTAGTAATCATTAAGAGTGGAGTAAGAATATATCAGGATGGTTTTGTTACAACAAACGGGGGTGTGTATGATGTTACCATGTGTTGGCTATGGGTTTGTTGTTCAGCTGCAAATTTTGGACATAACTGTGTACATGATCTATCCTGCTGGAGAAGTAATAAGTTTCGAAATTGAGAGATGCTTCGAATGGTGAAGTTGATAACTTTGATCAGTTCGAAGTGTATATGGCGTTGCATAATGTGGTATAGGTTCACCCTCAGATGTTATAAGATGAGATCAGGTGTTTAGATGTTATTAGGTCCGTTTTCAAAGATATCGTCTTCAGGTAGGCAGAGTTTGAAAATAGACATGACGCCCCTTAATGTCAGGAAAGTTTCTAGGCCTTCTTTGAATTGATGTATATTCTTACTGGCTTTAACTGCATGCGGGGGTTTGTTCCAAATGTAGGCTTATTTCACTAAGAAAAAATTTGAACGCAGTCTTTTACGTAACTTGAGGGCTGTCAAAGTGAACTCTTTGTTCCTGATGTTGTATTTTGAGCCAGGCTGAGGGCAAAGCGCGAGTTTGACAGTAAATTTATTCCACAGCGCAGAAAGAAGACACATGTTGCGATATGTTAACATTTCGTTTACTCCCATCAGTCGCAAACGTAAAACATGCAAGTTATATATGACAGACAATTAGAGATAGACAGGGTATGGACACGCATGCAATCATACCACGTATTATGTCATCACAACCACGGCAACCCTATAGGTTGCTTCACCCGCTTTTGTGCACATAGCACCGGCTGGTGAGCTCTAATCAGCATGGCTTTGTTAAAGGACAGTAGTCTCGGGTTCTGATGACGTAAAAAATTTTTGAAAGAGCTAGGTGGGACCACCTGGTGACCTGTTATCGTGAGGTGTCTGGCAATCGATGATGAGGGACTTCGAATAACAGATTCACTGATTTCCGATTGTTGTGTCCTGCGCTGTTTTAACCAGCTTGGTACGTGTTCGGACACACGGTGAGTTAGCCCTTGAACTGAAGTTTAAAATACCACCCAAAGAATTCAAAAAGTTGAACACACAAGTGCAATTCGAGTATATGTACGATAAGTTGGAAGATCTGTCGCCCATGTCTTTTGGTGAGACGGGATGGTTCCGCGCAAACTTAGTAGATATTTCTAGCCTATTTATATCAGCACCTATTCGTCAGCAGTGTTGTCTAAAACTGGAACACTATCAAGCCATGAAAGAATTGCGAGGATTGCAACACGTGGTGTTTCTAAAGCCGGATAAGGGTTCTGGTGTCGTCATCATGGACAAGAACGATTACGTGATGAAAATGAATAGCATTCTGGAAGACCAGCGAAAGTTTAAGAAAGATAAGACGAGTGAATATAACATACTGCTGGAAAAGTAGATAGCGAGAAAACTTCAGATACTGCTGTTGCACGGCCACATATATAAAACTCATTACAGGCACATGAAGCCAATCGGCACGGAAACACCACGAATGGCGAGTGCACCAAAATTTACACAAGGATGGAACACCCCTGCGACCAATCTTGTGTATGAACAATTTAGCATATCATAAAGTTGCTCGATGGCTGGTTGAAATTTTGGACCCCATTCTCAAACTGTTATCTCCCCATTGCCTAAAGGATTTTTTGAACTAGCTGAGACGTTATAACGCGTGTTGGTGAGTTCACAAACTATGTATTCCATTGAAGTTTATTTCCTTTTTACTAACGTTCCTCTTCATGAAACAGTTGGGTTTTTATGTGATTTTATTCCCAGCCAAAACTGTGATATAGGTATTCCACTCGAATATCTTAAGGATCTCATTTTATTGTGTGCAAAAAGTATCAGGTTCAATTTTGAAGGGCTTTCTTATAGACAAGTAGACGGAGTGGCTATGGGTAGTCCGTGACGCCCAACATTAGCCGATAACTTCTTGGGAATGATTGAACTGCAAGTCTCTGATAATATTGCCAAAACCTTATTGTATAAGCGGTATGTTGATGATACTTCGATTTTTACGGATACTGATCATTTTGGTTTATTTTTAATCTTCTTAACTCTATTCATCCGAACCTATCATTTTCTCACGAAAAGGAATCAAACGACAGTTAAACATTCTTAGATGGACTCATCACTAAGTGTGGGGGTGGAAAATAACAGCGATAGATCCATCGCAAAGCAACGTGCGGTGGACAATATCTCCAGTTCTCCAGCTTTGCCTCGAAAGCATACAAGCGAGGTCTGATCAAAACTCTATTTCATAGGGCCAGTCGTGTTTGCACTCCTGATAAGCTGCGGTGTGAACAAGAAATGCTGAGGAAAACGCTGCTGGCAAACGGATATCCGGAAAAGTTCATAGACGTTTACAGCAAGGCGTCCAAATGCAACGGACCAGTGCAAACAGCTCAAAAAAAGATACCTATCTATTTTGGCAATTC
The DNA here is from genome assembly GCA_014338405.1 of Paragonimus skrjabini miyazakii. Lineage (NCBI taxonomy): Eukaryota > Metazoa > Platyhelminthes > Trematoda > Plagiorchiida > Troglotrematidae > Paragonimus > Paragonimus skrjabini miyazakii. The sequence goes on along the minus strand of JTDE01014990.1, from coordinate 7,957 downwards.
AAAGGGGATCATCTGGCGAACGACACTTAGCACAAACTGAAGTGTGCCCTGTTCCGTACGTATGCGGCTTTCAAATTGGGCTTGGTTCAAACCGTCAAAGGACCCGCTCTAAACAATCGCGGACGCATTTTGTCTGACCATTCTGTCTCTCACGTTGTCCATCTGTTCACTCGCAGTTGCAATGACGTTTACATAGGCAGAACAGACCGACGGCTATCTCAGCGTGTGGCCGAACACGTACCAAGCTGGTTAAAACAGCGCAGGACACAACAATCGGAAATCAGTGAATCTGTTATTCGAAGTCCCTCATCATCGATTGCCAGACACCTCACGATAACAGGTCACCAGGTGGTCCCACCTAGCTCTTTCAAAATTTTTTTACGTCATCAGAACCCGAGACTACTGTCCTTTAACAAAGCCATGCTGATTAGAGCTCACCAGCCGGTGCTATGTGCACAAAAGCGGGTGAAGCAACCCATAGGGTTGCCGTGGTTGTGATGACATAATACGTGGTGTGATTGCATGCGTGTCCATACCCTGTCTATCTCTAATTGTCTGTCATATATAACTTGCATGTTTTACGTTTGCGACTGATGGGAGTAAACGAAATGTTAACATATCGCAACATGTGTCTTCTCTCTGCGTTGATGTAGTTTTTGAAGAGAACTCAGTGTTTCAAGTACATTTATTGCCGTAAACTAGATTATTTATGAGTGCATGGTTCAGCTTGAGACGCCGTAACCAAAGAGGATCTAGTTCAAGCGTCTGGCAGCGTTTTTTGTAGTTCAGAGAAGGTGGATAACTGACTAATCATTTCGTGAATGCACGTTGGAGACTTTCCAGAGCTCGCCTATCAGACTTGCACAAGCGGCCACATATGAACGTGCAGTACTTACGTTGGGGTCGTACGCATAGGGTATATAAGTGTAGCCGTGCTGCGGCAGAGAAGAATGAGTACTCAATGTATCCGCTCGATCGTCTGGTTTTAGCTACTAGGAAATATGTTTTCAGCGAAATTGAATGAGTTTGTGTAACGTAAACCCAGGTCGCGGACTGAGTTGGCAGTTGAAAGACCATGACTATCCAGCTTTATAAAATCCTCTGGTATATGACAACCGTGTGCGATGGTGGTGGATTTATTGGCTGAGAATTTCATCAGCCAAGTTTGACACCTAAACTCTAGTGACATGATGTTCTCCTGTATATTTCCTAAGCAATTTTGTCGTACGCGCACACACTTTGTCCAGTGCCTGAGGATTTTTTACATTTAGGGTGGGAGACTTAGTTTTCTTGTATATTTATTTAATCACTACCACGTGAAATCCAGCCTTTGCGAGCGCCTTCTCATGAACCTTTTTGAAGTTAAATTATCTTTTCAGCCGTTAGATGTGGGGAAAGGCATATATTGGATCATCCATATTCGTGTAACTCAGCGTGAACGCTTGTCTCTGGCGAACGATTCAGCAGCGGCTGGCTGTATATGTGACGAGGCGACGAGAATTGGTTCTCACACACAGACACGATGAGCCCGTCCAAGGCGTGATGTTGTTGAGAGATAAGTTGAGCCCAGTTATTATGAAACTCCTAGGTTTGACTGCCAGTGTTGCGGCTGTTAACCCCAACCGCGGGTTAGACAAGAACTTTACCGGCGCAAACCGGGAGCTTCTTGTTGGAAAACAACGAAGGATGTGGCCATCTCATGAGGTTTCTTGAAGGTAGTCGACAGCTCCATATACCGTCTCGAAATCACCAGAAAACATCTGTAATTCCTAGTGTGTTAACGTCTGCCCATTTGGTCTGATGCAACGTGGTCCAACAACAGAGTCTGCCGCCCCTACGCCCCGTAGCAACTTTCCCCATTATTCTTGGTTGTTTCTTCCAACAGAACATTTGTATCGAATTTCGAAGTTCAGTCATGTGAAAATCCGACCCAAACATATTCCCCCAAAACGCTTATCCCTGTGTATTCTACTTTCCCTGTTTCTGACTGTTAATTGGCCTATGTTGAATTGATTAAGGTCTGTTGCATTATTTTTGAGATAGCTGTGCTTTGCTTGATCAGTGTTGAAGGGTGGCCCTATCTTTCCTTAATTTTCCTTTAGAACAAACAATATTGACCATTTCCCTTCTTACACCGGCTACAGTAACCGTTTCCCTTACTCTCATTCAGTCAGAGCCTTGTGCATTTTCAAATGTCAAAATAGGACATTATTCTTCCATATTCTTTCTTGAGTAGCTTATAATTCTTATCATTTCTCGGTGCGTGAACAGTCATTTTGCTCCAACCCAACAAATTACCATTTGTTTGAGTGAACTGAATTCCGTTTTATCGTCCTCCATTACTGAGCGGTGCCTAGTTGCCAGATTTGTTGTACAGGCACATTCTTTATTCAATTTCTGAAGATATTTCACATTCGAGGTGAGATATTAAGTTTTCATATATTATTATTATTGATTCAACTAGTACAGTATTAAATCCAGTTTTTACGAGCGCCTTCTCAATAACCGTTTCGAAGATAGATTATCTTCCTTGCCGTTGGATATTGAGATAGGCATATTTGGATCAACAGATTACGCGTCACTCGTTGTGAACTTGAATCGTTAGCGAAATAATTAAATAGCCTAGACTCATATGTTTTTGTTTTATCGCGTCAATTGAGAGTTGTGCGAACAGCCGGTTGCCGTTTGTTGTTCTTTGCTTGAGTGGTATATGCATCGCCGTTTCGGAGCTCGGCTCGTCCCTATTGTTTTTGAACCTGTTGACTGCTCGAAAAAACTCGGTTCGGTATTACTGCCATATTATGTGCGTATAGTTCGCCTTTAGCCTATTTGGCATCAAATTGTAATTATCTCCCGGAAACTATCCATCGATCGAAACTGCTGAGGTTGTCTACATATTAACGTTGATCATTTATTCAGTAGTACCGTGACATCGTTAACCACTTTCGTTTTGACTATTTGGGATCGTTGGTTCATTGCTACGCGTTGCTCAACGTCATCGTGGAAGACCGTACGGCATTCCACCGGGTATACGCGCCGCATACACACTGCAGCACACTTCGATCACGAAGAATAGATAGAGAAATGAATTCCAACAGATGATACAGTGACGTGATAAGGGCCAACAAGCCTTTACGAATAAATGGCTTTTTCAGTAAGAACATGCAAGATCTGAAACAATCTTCCGCCACTCACCACTGGACTGCAAGTGTCTCCGAATTGCCTAGGTCACTTAGGTTTAGCGTTGTCGGCACGGATATCCTCTTGTGTAGTGTTATATTCACCAGCACCTCAGTCACTTTACCAGTAAGAATCCATTAAAAATATCATTCCGCGTAAATCAGACGCGGCGCGTCTGTTATCCCCGAGGGTATCCACCGATACAAAACAGTCGTCAACGTAGTAATTCGTGTTTACAGTTTTATGATCAGTTTACCAAGACGATGTTCATTGCTGACTGCAATCGTCCTGAGCGCACATGAAAAACAGGAGCGTGAAGAAGTAGCCTCAGAAGGATGGACCGTGGTCTAACACGCATCCAGTGGACCAGACACTTAGTCTTTATTTCACCAGAGGAAAATCGGTGCCAACCTATCTCTTCCAGGAACTTTCATTTTGAGAAACATTTTCCCGATGTCTCAAAACAAGTTTATTAAGCCCTTTCAAAACCGTAACAAACACATTCACCGAGTTGTTCGTTATCATCGGCCCCTGTAGTGAGACTTTATTCAGAGTTATGTTTATATTTCCCGGCGCAGCCCTATGCAACTGGCGCCTTTCCAAGTTATTCCGATTCAATACCGGTTAATGAGGTGAGTACCGCCGCCGAAGGAAATTATCCTTGTTAGTGTCAGACACTGATACACAACCGTCGGTTTGATGTGCATTAATGGTCTCTTTACATACGTGCATCAGTCTAGTGCCGTTAGAATCTATTTTACCCGGGAAAATTGGACGTCCTTGAGTCATTCGTCAGTTGCAGGGAATGATTACACTACCGCACTGCTACGGCAACTCAATTTCGCACTGACCATCTTTGAACATATCACGGAATTCTACAGTAAGCGTCTTTTGATGAATATCACGGGAGTAAACCACCTCATCGTATACTCCGCGCCCGGCAAACATCATGCCGAACATGTGCTGAACCAACTGCTCCATCCCAGCACATATTGAGCAATGAACTCAAGCCATACTGTTTTCTGACAGTGACACAGGGCCTCGCAAAGCTCAACCCAGGGTGATCTTCACAGCGCATGGCTGACATCTACCTTCTGCTCGCTGATGTACCTAAAATGTGCCATCGGAACTCTGTAGCCTATCGTGAAACGACTTTATCTTCTTTCAGCGAGAGAAAAGACAGCCCAGCCATGCTAGGCCATCGCTAGATTTCCTGCTAGAATACGACGAGTGCACATTCAACATAAATTCCCTTGACAGTAAAGGTCTTGTTGACTCTAACCTTATTACATTCATTTAAAGACTGAACTTCCACACTCCGCTTTTGACAAGTGATAGTAATACGCAACGTTAATAGAAACTGTGGATGACTGTCTACCTGGGTGTTGGTGGGTTTGTTCGTGTGGGTGTGTGTGTTGTGTTTACATGAATCAGCATACCAACTTTCTAAGCTTTGTTCCACTGAAGCAGAAGCGAAATTTGATTGTCTGTCTAACCGATAGAGCAAAAAGGATATGCACGACAGACACCATAGACAAAGAATTTCAACAAATTCGAGAGATATTGAACCAGAATGGGTATCCCGAAAGATTTATAGAAAAGAATATGAAATGCAAAGATACTCAGCCAGCAATGGAAACAGTAGAGAAAAAGCCGATTTTTGTCAGTCTGACATTTAAAGGTGATGCAGCTGGTGAACTGATCAGTCGTAGGCTGACAAATGCAATGGCTAAGACATACAATGCCGCACGAATGATCATCTCATTCAAGAGCCGACCGGTGTGGGTGTCACAACTCAAAGATAGTTTGCCTAAGTTTTCTTCGTCATTTTGTATTTACTTTCTCACCTGATGGGAAAACTACTCGGCGACTATCAGACAGGATCCGTGAGCACCTTCCCAAATGGCTACTTAACGACATAACGAAACCAATTTCAAGTGCCATCGGGTCGCATCTGATCGACACAGGTCACATAATCACGCCCGACAGAGCGTTCAAAATTATATACAGAGTGCCCCACGTTCATTCCCGAGTTCTCATGGCGAGACTCCTGTCTACGGCAGAGGCAATCGCTATCAAACTCTACAACCCACAACTGTGCGCCCGAAAGAAATTCGTCCAGGCCCTACACCTCCCGTGGCCAACCAGGTATAAACCGTCTGAAACCCCATGTCTCATTAACCCGTTATCACACATCGGTCACATGATTCCTGTAAACACAACACACACACCCACACAAACAAACCCACCACCACCCGGGTAGACAGTCATCCACAGTTTCTATTAACGTTGCGTATAGCCATATTCCGGTTTTATATATAAGTCCAATTAATCGCTTGTAATTGTACATGCCTGATGAAAATTACCGAAAACAGCTGTTTGCAACCTTGACTTTTATGAATACTCTGGGTATAATGACAAAACAGGTGATAGTGTCCGTCTTACTCAATATACGAAAGCTGAGCGTTCGCTCGCTTGCTGGCAGCCCTAATCACTCAACTATATACAAATTTATGTGTGACATAAGAGCTGTTATCTAGAATGGCGTACGTTTCAATCGTCCCGAATGTTCCAATTACCTCTACAGGCACGAGGCCGAGACGAACTCTTCTATCATACGAAGAGGTGGCTCCACAGCTTGACTCATTTGCGTTGAGTTCATTCTGCGCGCATCATGATATGATGTCGCTTTCCACATAGAAACCGTGAACAGTGTGCACTAACTGTGCGATACTTGGCTGTGTGGTTTGGCAACAGGCATGCAAAACATCGTTTACACTTCTTTAGAAATGTATGTCGTCTCTCTGATGACACGCTTTCAAATCACCAGCACGTCGGCAAATCACGATCGTTGCCACACACTGAACATTGGCATGGCGTACCCACCGTTTCGACAGCGGTTGACTCGGGATATTCGTTGAGAATTCCGGAGGGAGTCCACGGTCTCGGCTTCGCTGGTGTGGTCCTGGACTGAATATGCGTTCAGTTGACCGTGCTGGGTAGTAGAAGGAGAAATCCGTTCCTTTATAAATTTAAGCAAGCTGTGGAAAGAGAGCTACCGCCCAGTGCTCATGATAGAGTCAGCCACCCTTGTCCACCTCTCGTGCATAGGGGGAAGTCTATGCACGATATGCCGAAAGTGGGTTGGACAGTTTAAATCAGATGGGTTGTTCAGTTGCAACAAGTTCAAATGACACACCTCCATCTGAGTCACTAAAAGTTGCAGGCCCTCAACGTACCCCATGATGAACCGCGGATCTTTGAACAAGTCCCTGATGAAATTCCAAACCGTTGCCTCAAGCTTTCTGTTGCCCATTTGAATCCCACTTTGCTAGGCAGCAATTTCCAGTGTTCGATAGCTGCATTCACTCGAAGTTTACGATAATAAATGAGGCAGGAAAACTTCTATCCATCATCCTCCAATCTGCTGACCACATCGGGCTTGATGATTCGTATAAAGCTGTGGAATTTCAAGGATGGTCCTTCAAATGGTTCTATTATTATTTCTAGAAAACCCACAAATTTAACTAAGTTGCGCATATATTCCTGTGTAAGACTAACTTGGGACGCATATGCATGAGGGCTGGATGACGAGCTAGTATGGGTGATATTTGTATCTGTCCTTTCAGCTGGTTCTTCTTTATTAAACGCAAACCAGTTCTTTAGCTTCCTATGATATTCCACTTGTGTCTTCGTGAACCTTGGCTACTAGTTTGCAAACGTATTTGTTCTTCAAGGAGGACACCGTCCTTCATCAAGTGTTGCTTACGTGAACAGCGAGTTGTAGCCAGAGCAAGGCTGAGGAGTGTGGATGCACAATCTTTCTTCTCAGTTGGGGCTGCCACGGTTCCGATAGCTACCCTTGTGTGGTCATTGCTTACCTCTGGTGGCCCCCAAGCATGCCATTAGCATCAGAAACAGTACATAACTCATCGTTCTTAGACGCACCTTTGTAAAGATCAAGACAGACTATGGGTCAGGACAAAATGGGAAAAGGAAGAATCGAAGTAGGACTCCTGAGTACATTCAATGATGTTTTGTTATAATTACGGGTGTAAATCGCCTGAAGGTTGCCAGTTGAATGTTGGCGATGAGGAACGAGAATATTTCCGCCAGCAGCTACATAGAAGGCGAGCTCAACGGGGTGGTTGCCCTCGGTTAAGCTGCAGGTGACTGTTTGCCAACAGCACGTATCCGTGCATCACTCACATCGAATTTGATCTCAGGCGTTGCGAAATAGGAACTGATAAAATTCAGCCAACCGGTAGATAAATTTATTCGCCAGAAAAACATAAATAACGGAAACTGATAATCACACACGTCAGGTGAGTCCTCGAGTTACGCTCAGTTCGCTCGTGTCTTCTGTCGGTAAGCCGAGTATACAGTAGTCGCGTCTGTGATGCAGCGAGCGCCTATAAATTCCAAGCATGCTAACCAACCGATCCTGATCCCAAGGAGAGGACGGTTGCAACGGAGAGTTTCTTGTTAATAATGTGCCAAAGTACAAAAAATATTAGGAAATTAGATAAGAGGAAGTAAAAACAAAGCTTGATATCGAATCCACCAAAATCAAAAGGTCCAAAATACGACAAGTCACGCAGTGGCGAAGTAACAAAACGCAAGTAAAACCAAGGTACACATGAACAAAGATTCCTCGGTGGGAAGTTAGGACGAACAAACTGCGTGAGAACAAGCTTCCTCGAATAAGCCATACCAAGTCTTAGCAGTTCATCGAAATTGACGTTCATCGGAAGAAAAAATTGTCCCGCATGTTATT
>JTDE01014989.1:0-11153 GCA_014338405.1 Paragonimus skrjabini miyazakii | reverse complement strand
GTGGGACGTATTACCCATATTTACACCACACTGCAGGTAGAAACAACCTGGTGATAACGTAGACCGTTTTCCACCAGAAATATTATCAGGAAAACAGGCTGAATATATAATTCTGATGTGTAACCAAGCAACAACCATGGTGACATGGCTTTCATTAGGAATTGCTGTGATATTTCGTGTTCAATGCAATGTAAACACAACGCGGTCGAAAACTACAAATTCTATCATATCTCCAAAACCGCGCGAAATTGAGCGTTTCTGCAAGGCGGGAAAATGTATTCCACCACGAAAATTCCAACGGAAGCATTTACAGAACTGAAAATCGATTAGAAATACCAACATTGTGCTTATATCGAAAAAATGGCGACACATTTTTTTCAACAAAAGTGCGAATGTGGGCCATTTCTAGGTACAGCTAATTTTCCCCATTGCAACACCTTAGTATACTCGATGAACTCTATATATTTGTCCAGTAATATGCTTGTTAATATTTCATGAAAAATCTGAAAAATCTCTTTTCGCGCCTAAATGGCCGTTTTCAACTCCTTTCGGCCTTGAAACACCATACCGACGAACTGCACAATCGCCCTCATTTTTGTTCACAACGGCCGTAAAAATGACCTTCATTAGTTTATAAACAGCTATCGGCAGTATAGCATCGTTGTCGCATCATCACCCGTCCGAATGTTTAGTGTTAACTGTGAATGCATTAGACGTGGTTGTAGCAGCGGTCCTACAACAGCAACTCAGTGACGACTGGTGCTCATTGGACTTTTTCTCTAAACGTTTACAACCAACTGAATCGCGGTACAGCGCATTGGAAAAGGAGCTGCTGGCTGTATATTTCGGCACCCGCCATTTTCGACTTGCCTTTGAAGGCAGGGACTTCATCATCTTCATAGATTATAAGCCGCTGACGTACGCCCAACGCTCGACAACCGACAGGTACTCACCTAGAGAGACCCGACACCTAGATTATATCACTCAGTTCACGACTGATATCCGTCACATTTCAGGTGTTATGAACCCAGTCGCCGATGCTGTCTCGCGCATCAATGCCACAACAAACACGGCAGACAGCTCAGTCGATCTGGCAGCGATCGCAACTGCACAGGACAACGATCCAAAGATAGAACAACTTCGTCGGTCTGGTCCCCTTAGGCTAAAGAGCGTTCCCATGAATTCATCCGAAGGGATGATTATTCGTGACACTTCACAAGGCATCCCTCACTCGGTTATTCCACTTGCTTTCCGCCACCGAAGTTCTGACACGCTGCACAACATGTCTCACCCAGGCATACGTTCAACAGTCAAAATTATCACCGAGCGCTTTGTCTGGCGCAATATCAATCGCGACGCCCACACATGAGCCAAAACGTGCATACAATGCCAACGATCTAAAATTCATCGTCACATGTGTACCCCAGTGGGGAGTTTCGCAGCCCCCGATGAGCGTTTCTACCACGTACATGTTGACCTAGTCGGACCTTTGTCATCCTCATACATCTTGACATGTGTAGTTAGATTTACATGTTGTCCGGAAGCTATACCAACTACAAATTGCCCATCGGAAACCGTCACACGAACATACTTGGAACGTTGGGTTGCCCAGTTTGGTTTTCCCACCGCAGTGACCACCGGTCGCGGATCACATTTTGACCTGGCTTTCACGTCACTTCTCAACACACTAGGCCGTAGTCGAATTCGCACAACAATTCACCAGCCGGCAGCCTGCGGGTTAGTTGATCGTTTTCATCGGCATTTGAATGATTCGTTATCCGCTAGAAACAACCCTTCGTGGTACGAGGTTCTGCCATTAGTCTTGTTAGGTATCCGCAACACGCTGAAGGCAGACCTGCATTCCACCCCCGCCCAGTTAGTCTATGGGCGCTCCTTGCATTTAGCCAGAGAGATGGTTGCTCTACGCGCAACGAGACATATTAACTTCGCGGATTACGGCAACGGTTGGCCCAACGCTTGGTAATATAGAATAGGTGGGAAGCATAAAAAAGATGCAGAGAGAGGAAAGAGAGAATGTTGACATCAGGTTAAGTGGATCCTGGTCACTTTATCATCATTCTGTATCCGGAAATAATGCCAGCCAACAAGCATCACGTTTGTGCTTAAAGTCGGTAACCGTGTTGGCCAACACCATCTCTGACTGTAATTTGTTCCAACCGTTCACAGCTTTATATGAAAAAAAGTTAGCCCGGAGTTGAGTCCCAGTTCATTCCTTCATAATCTTTAACTCGTGACCTCCCAGCGATGAGTTTTTGTTGAGAGTAAACAGCTGCTACCCTTTCTCAGATAATCCACTCAGGATCTTAGAGACTTCTCTAAGGTCTTCTCTTTTTCGTCTTTTTTCTAAGGAGAAGAGATTGTGGTGCCTTACTCCGCTGAAGTAGTCCATTCCCCGAAGTTTTACGAAAAACTTCGCAAACTCACGTTGCACTCTCTCTGAGACCTTACATCCTTGACCAAATAAGAACACCAGGCCTGCACACACTACCGTAGATGCGGTCACACGTAAGCCTTATGAAGACGCATAAGGTAGCTGAATTTCTTTGAGACCATTGTCTTCTTTAGTTGGTAAAGTGCCCGATTTGCTTTACGGGCTGTAAACATACACTGAGTTAACACCTTAGGGCCTCCAGCGACCTGTATTCCTAGATCCCTCATCTCAGTAGTTTTTTGAATGAACACACTTTGCTCAGACTCTCCTATCCACCTGCGAGAGTCCTCGGTCTTGACCCCTTAAGTTGTCTACATTTCAACTCCCATTCAACCAATTATTCCCACGCGACTGACACACTCACGAGGATTCAGGAGGATTGACGGATCTAGAGGCTTACCTTTTCAAGTGGTTCGGATTTTATGTAGTGACTATTGACTGGATAACGGATAGTGCATTAGCTGTGTGAGCTTCATGGGAACAACTAGAGTCCATAGCTCATAGTTCTACTTTACCATCAATTTTCGTACGTTTTTGTATATACCGTTTTGGTAACTTCACCTGTGCACTCGTTCGAAACCATCACCACCACTTTTTGAACTGGATCGGCAACAAGATTGAACGGGAGTTACCGTGCACTGTCTCCGTCTTCTTCAGTTGTGGGGATTTTCAGGCTGGTGAGGTGATTGCACTGTGAAATATTTTAGCTCTGCGTATCGGCCGATCTGTCAACGCTCAGTATTCATCATCCCACGCCGCGTGTAGAATTACTCATCAGTCATGTTCCCAACCTGCTCACTGGTGCTGTATTTCTCTAGTGCAGTAGCCTATTCAGTTCAGAGACTTTGATTTGCCAGCAAGTCGTTTATATTTTACTGATAGGTACTCCGCTTTATTTGTACGCATAACTATTGCGATTATCCGCCACCGTTACAACTCTTCTTTGGTGTTACCATATTTTGGTCTTTTTTATTAGTTTATTGATTAGACCGCTGCAAAGTTGGTGAACGCGCCTATTTTTTCCCGAATAGTGCTTCACCCATTGTTGTTTATTATTAATATTTATTTGTTTATTGTTTCTTATTGTTTCTTATCATCAATGCTTGATGACACTGCGGATGTCGACAATAAAACCGAACACAGTGTTGCTTTAAAATTGCCTGAATACAGCACCGGAAATCCTCAATTGTGGTTTCATCAAACTGAGGCCACCTTTATCACCAGGCGGCTAAAATCAGAGAAAATATGACTTACATACGTGGTGCAATCCCTTCCTTTTGATGTCGCAGCGGAAGTGGAGGATCTACTGGAATCAGTTCCATTCGATTTCCCTCATACCCTTTTAAAGGACGTGATCATAAAACAGACAGGTAAGTCGGAGGCTAAACTGTTACATGACTTGTTCGACTTGGCCGAGCTAGAAGATGGGTTCCCATCACAACTAACACATAATATGAGAGGCCTTTTGAGCTATCGCAAGCTTGACGATGCCATCTTAAAACAGTTGTGGGCGAAGAAGCTGCCACCTGCGGCACAGCAAATTTTGGCTGCTATGAATGAAGACAGCTTAATCGACAAATTGGCGGCGCTTGTGGACAAGGTATCAGCAACATTTAGTCAACTCGCAACGCCTGTCGATAGGTTGGATCTAAAGTTTGCGCGTATGTATGTAGCCAGCGTTTATAAATTATGAGCCCCCTGAGAAACCGATTTGAATCCAAAAATTAAGACGGTCATAAGGGCCGGTTACATATCAATAAAGTGCTAATGTGCAAGAAAATTATTATAAGTTAAGGAAAAGAAGATAAACACACACCTTGATATTGAATCCACCAAATAAAAAACTACAGAGGTTAACGGTTCACGTGAATATGACCAAGTGTAACAGTCGCGTGTTGACGGAACGATCGAACGCAATGGAAACCAGGGTGTACCTGAACATTGGTTCAGCAGTAAGAATCAAGGAAGAAAGCTACGTGGGAACAAATTTCCACGATTAAACCATACCAAGATTTGCGGATGCACCACGATTACCGTCATTGAGAAAAATGAGCTTTCACGCGCGCAATTCGAATGATCATGTAATAACATACATTGTGCCGCCAGTTTATTTTACCACGTATACTTACTTACTTACTTTCAGGTCCTTGCGTCCGTGCACCACGCTGAGGAAGATGACCAACCAGAGCCTGAGTTCAGCGATCAGTCGACGTGAGACCACTTCTGATTAGCGGTTTATTTCCGGACAGTGGGACTCCTATATATATCGACAAGGACAATATGTGAATGGGAGCTCATCTGGTATTAGCGTTGTGCCAGTAGACATTTCTCGTTGACTTGTGGCTCTTCTCTTTTGTGGAGTAGACTCTATTGTGCATCGACTGCGAACGTTGGACATTGCGTGTACTGTCACCTGTGACTGACTCACTGGAATATTAGTGCCTGTCTAAGCAGGAAATGCTTGCAATCTTCACCAACATAGTTTCGAATGTGAGAAGAAGGATCTTTGCTTGGGGAACAACTAAAGACAGGAGACGTGGCCACTGACTTTTCATAAAACACATAACAATTGCCAACATACAACGCAGGCGGTTACGTCATTACCGACCCCCGGAACCAGCATGGTTTTCCAACACTCAGGTAGCTGCGGGTTGAGTGTGTATCGTGATCTTGCTCACGTACCTTGAACATTACCTGCCGACGACGCCCGCATCATCTGTCCCTTCGAGAAGATATCTAGATCTCGCGTGTCTCCTGATCGTGCTGCTGTCTGTTCTCAAACGTGCTTTACGAAGTGAGTGTCGGCTTGCCTCACCATTCTACCTATCACAGATTGGAGTCATAGACCCACGGGTTGAGGACCTCCAGTCAATAGGGTAAGGTCATCAGCACTCACGTTCCAATCAACCTTCGTCTCTTTATGGCATGCCTGGATGAAGGGTAGGTATTCCCTGATCCCGCGCTTACAAAGACACCGGCCAGGTGTTTAACCTGCTTCCACCCTTCCATGTAACTTTCTAACAGTATGATATGAGTACACGACAGGCCCGGGTTTGGTTTTGGAAGCAACGGATCAGTTGGTCTCCAAAACAAGGGACTGTCCGGATAATCGTGGACTGGAACCAAAGGTCTCTCATTCATAAATCTCTCAAACTTAAGTGATTTAATGTAGAAAGCCTCGTCCGACATCACCTGTTACCTTACGACAGCCTGTACGGCTCGTCAAAATGTGCGGATCATTTGCTTCCATATGCTATCCCGATGACTAGTAGCGGGAGATTGAAATGTCTGTCGATATCACGAACTGCCAGAATCCAATGCGCTTTGTCTTGATCAAAGGCAAATAATTTCCCCTTTAGCTGTGATTCGATGCCTACGAAATGGGCCACTTTATCGCTGTGTTGCGGGATAGAACGCGGGTGGCACAAGGGTTATCTATTCAAGAAAGCAACACATGGGTCAATCACTTAGACAAGACGACAAACAAAACACTCATTTGTATAGGGTACTCGGCCCAGACGGTCTTGGTTGCTATAGCCGTGAATGCTCAGTTCCTTTACGTAGCAAAGATTTTTTGTGCGATGCTTAACTTCAATGTTTCTTCCTTTACCTTTCCTGCGGTTACTTTGATGTCAGAATGCATGCTGTGGTCTCACTACTGAATAGCAGTCGTGTGAGTAGTCTATTACGATCACTTATCCTCATTAAAGCTGTACATAAATTCCGGCACATCTTGATGACCAATAAACCTTAGTGGAGGCATCAAAAATGAGTCGATGTACATCGACTGTACTATTACTAAATGTGTAGCCCGTGTCCTCAAACAGGGATAAAACAGCCGTATATTTCAAAAATGCTTCTCCCAATCCGAACTACCAGAGGTCAAAAACAATTCACACCGCTAGCTGTAAACGGGACGCCACCGGCTGTTGCGCGATCAACGGGAAGCATTGCTTTGCTGGCGACACTTTGCACTTCAGACATATTAGCAACACTGGCCACGCCTCTTACAAACCAAAACCTCCTTTGGATGGACGGTGAAGCGTGATCAACCCCCAAGTGACCTTCGGTCGCATGATAGTGTTTGATGACCATATTTGTGACGACACCTCGGGAAAGCAGTATCATCAGTGGAGCATCACGAGATAGCCCGGTGGAAACCCTTTCACCGAGACACGAAGAAGTTCATGGTGACGACTTTCATTCGGACCAGCCTACCCCGTGGGCCTTTAGAATGTTCTGTACAGTCTTCACTAAAGGCGCTTTACTACTCCAGCTGAACGATAGATTCACACATTAGATTCAATTCTACCTTGCGCAGGTAAACCATCGTAATGGAGCACGATCGACCAGCCCTCATACAAATAAAACACATGTTGGGGCGTATTAACTATAATGTCGCACGGAGTAGAACATACCAGTATGAATATTGTAAAGCAGACTTCACGCACCACTTCGCGTTACTGACGTTGGTCACTGCCAGCACCTTCCATAATTCCAGTTCTTCAGCTTAAAGATGATTGGGTGGCTTGTCGAGTGGCCACGAATTCTCAAGTTTCCACAAAAAACCGGGCAGTTCGACCGCTTATGTAGATCTTGAAAACAAGCATTGCAGGTTCCTCGCGAGGCTATATCTGCCGGGTTCAACTCCGACAGAACGTGTCGCTATTGACAACCCTAAGTGAAGGCGAGAATAAGTTTAAAGTGATTGGCTACAAATGTGGCAAAGTGTCGAGATGTGTTTCTCAAGTACACTAACACGACGGCGAAGTCTGTCCGAAGTGTAGGGTTGCCAAAGGCTAGTTTGGATCCATTCATTATGAACCTCAATTTTGGCGGCCAATACCGCGGTTGTAACTACTATCCTCCAGATAGACTAGAACTTTAAAGTTGCGATCCGACTTTCTCTTACCAAGAAACAGCTAAAGATGCTGCAATCTCATACGGTGTCTCGGAGATAGCCAACAGCTCCACAGCTGGTCTCAGGGGAATTAGAAGACATGTGTAGCCCCGGCAGCGTTGCTGACCTCCCAAGTGGTCCGATGCAACGTGGCACAACAATTGAGTTCGTCGTCTCTACGCGCTGTGACCGACTTTCCAACTCTCCCTTGTACTCTTCGTCTAGCCGTGTATCACATCCGATATTCGCGCCACATAAGCGCTGAAGAGACTTCCGGCTGAAAAGAACAGGTGGAGAAGTGAGCCACAACGAAGCGTACACCGACACCATACCGGCTAATAAACCCTCTCAAGTGAATGGCCTCTTCGGTAATGACACACGAAACCTGAAAAGGTTTCCCGATACGTGCCTTTGAACTCAAGGAGCCTTCTGGCGACTGTGGCCACTCAAGTTCACTGTTGTTGACACGGACGTATTTCCGTTCGTTGGTATATCTACCGAAGCCTGATTTAAGTTTGACGTCCACAATACCAGCTTAAACCTGCCCAGGATGAGCATTACGCGTAAATCAGACGCTGCGTGTCTCACATTCTCGAGTGCATCTACAAGTACCAAGCAGCCGTCAACGTAAACATTCTCCTCTACAGTTTGACTGACCAGCCTGCTAACTTGACATCCATTATCGATTGCAGTCTTCCTAAGTACATATGACGCGCAAAAGGGGAGAAGGTGGCCCCGAAAGGGTGGACCATAGTCTCACACGTGTCCGGTGGGCCAAACATTTGTCCATCGCTCCACCAAAGAAGGCCCAATGTTCACCTGTCTCTTTCAGGATCTGTCAACTGAAAAATATTTTTTCCCGTCTGAGAACAAGGCTACTAAATCCTTGAGGAACCGTTACAAAGCATCCACTAGGTTGTTTGTCAGAAATGACCATTTTAGCAAGACTTTGTTCACGGAGTTGCATTTCATTGCGCAATCGAATACACTTGGCACTTTCCAAGGTTTATTAGGATTCCTAATCGGGTGGTGGGGTAAGTCCGTTCGGCAATCTTATTGTTACTGGTGTCAACTACCGATATACAGACTTCGGTCACACATGCCTCAATAGTACTTTTATATACATGTGACAATCAGTTGTAGTAGAAAAGTATTTTACATAGTAAACTCAGACGTTCCTGAGCCATCCATCGGTTATCCTGACAAATTACATTATTGGACTACCATGGCAAGCTGGTCTCATAACTACCATCCTTAAACGTAGCAGCAAATTCTACAACAAGCATAGCCCGTTGATCACCACCAGAGTTAGGCACCTTATCAGACATTTCGCACTCGGCAAACTTTATGCTGAACGTGCGCTGAATCAATCGTTCTAGTTAAGCACCCTTTACTCAACGAACTTCAGCCTTGCTCTTTGATGGCAGTGACATAGGGTCTCGCACAGTCCAACCCGAGATGGCCCTCACAGCGTATGGCTGGTGCCAGCCTCCTGTCAGCTGGTTTATTACAAATGTGCCTCTGAAATATTGCAGTCTGTTGGTAAGCTGACTTTAACTTTCGCTGCCGAAATGGTAGGTAGACCGGCCAAGTAAGGCCAACACTGATCATCCTTCGTGCATGTGGTTCCGGCCCATTCAATCGGAAGACCCTTGACAATAGAGGCCTGGTCGACCCTTATCGTACTTCCACCATCCGAAGACTCAACTTCCAAACTCGGCTCTTATGCGTTGTACGCATGTCAACTGTACGCTCGCTTGTTGAAAGCTGTGATCGTTAAGCTAGAGACCCATCTTTGAGCGTGGTACCAGACTCGTCATCTGGAAGCGCGTACGCTTCAGTCGTCTAAACTGCTCCAAATAAACTGACAGCTGCTAAGCCAAGATAAACCCTTCTTTCATGTAAAGAAGCTGCTCCACAGCTTGATTTCTTCACGTCAAGTTCAGACTCCGAAAACACCAGGTCTGTGTGCATCAGTATACGATGTCGCCCTTTGCATAGAGACTGAAAACGTTGTACACTGGCTGAGTATTTTGGCAATGGGTAAACAAAGAATCGTTTGCATTTCATTAGGACAGCACGTCGTCTTTCTAAGGACGTGCTTTCAAATCAACAGCACGTCGGCAAATCATAACGGTTACCAAATGCTGTACAGTGTTGGGCTTATTCGCCGTTTCGACGACTGTTGACACACGGGGTATTCGTAGCGAACCTCAATGGAAGCGCTATGTTCCGCTTCCGCTAATAAGGCCCTGGAATGACCGGGTGATGAGTTGATCGTAGGGGTTATTAGGGACCAAAATCCGTTCTTTTATAAACTCGAGTAAGTTGCTGAAGAACGCTCCCGGCCAGTATCTTCGAGGGATTTACTTACACCTACCCACTTCTCTTACACGAGACGAGAAAGTCTATGCACGATACACGGAAGGTTGGTTGGGTAATTTAACTCGAATTCAGGGTTCACCTGAGACGATTTCCACTGGAATCTTTTCATCTGAGTGGTTAAACTTTGTATATCCTCAATAGTTCCCATGGTCAACCTTGGGCCGTTAAACACGTCCTCGTTGACAGCCTGAATAAATTCGTGAGGCACTCCAAATCGTTAATTCAATAGTATCGTTGCTTGAGTGACTCTTACTTTGCCAGGCAGTTGAACGCGATTTTCGGTAGCTGCCTCAGCCTGAATCATAGGATAATAAATCAGGTAGGATAGCTTCTGTTCCTCGTCGTTTGATCTGCTGACCATATGAGGCCCAAAGTTTTGCATGAAGCTATGAGATTTCAGGGGCGATCCTTCAAAGGCTTCTAGCTCGATTATTGGCAGACCCGCACTGATGGTTAATTTGCGTACTCTTGGGACCCATCAGAAAACTGGTCTATTTGATGAGCTAAACGGGAAAACATTTGCATCAGTCCTCTCAGATGGCTCATCAGTTTTACTAACCACACATCATATCCTCAACCTCTTGCAAAATTCTACCTGTACTATCATGAACTTTCGCACCACTTCTTTTAAACGCAGTTTATCTTCAAGGAGCCTGTCTTCTATCAGTAAGTGTAGGTTTAGGTGAACACCGAGTTGTAGTTAGAGCAACGTTAAGGAGTTTGGATACACGCTCCGTCTTCTCCGGTGTAGCTGCCACTTTCCCTACAGCTACCTATGGGCATGATGTCTGCTTAGCTCTAGGGGTTCCAAGCATACCACAGTCATGTTAGACCTCAGACAGTTCATCATTCCCAGACAGGCCCATGTGAAAATTAAGGAAGCTCTTAGAAAAAAGGCACAGACAAAGAATGAACTGAGCAGAAGTAATGGAAACATTATGAGATGTCTTGATATCCTCATCCATGTGGGTCACCTGGGGATCAGTGTTCCAGTGTAGGAGGTGGGGAATGAAAATATCCTCCGTAGCCAGGCATATCATGCATGTCAACGATACAGGGGTACACGGGGAAGCCTCAAGACATTGGTAACCAGTAGAGCGCCTCCGTGACCCACGAATCGTAAAGTAGACCCATCGTAAGTGCGAACCAATAACCTTCAGCCAATAGCCAGGTGAACGTGATCACCAGGAAAATGATTATATCGAACACTATCCATACCGAATGTCTAATGATTGCTCAAACAAAGCTTAGCCTCCTCGCAACGCCTATCGATAGGTTGGATCTAAAGTTTGCGCGTATGTATGTAGCCAGCGTCTATAAATTATGAGCCCCCTGAGAAACAGATTTGAATCCAAAAATTAAGACGGTCATCAGGGCCGGTTACATATCAATAAAGTGCTAATGTGCAAGAAAATT
>JTDE01014988.1:0-11280 GCA_014338405.1 Paragonimus skrjabini miyazakii | reverse complement strand
GTGCAGCGCAAGCCACTTGCGGTGATGGTTTATAGCGCAGGCGTCCTTTGGCTTCGGTCACTGTGTCAGGCTAATCCGTTTCGGATGCCGCCAACCATGTGTGGTGAGTTGCAGCTGATAAAGTCATTTCTGTTGCGCTATCCGGATTTTCATAGATCCGAACATTTTGTTATACAGTTTTTGTTGCTCACTTACGTTCGGTACACTGCTATTTGTGTATCATATATGCAGTTTTATTGGATTTATCTACCTTTTGATCATAAGTAAATTTTGTGCCAATACTTCCCTAATCTAAGATCCTCATTACAGGGTTTACGTGCACTAATGTATTCTAATTCATGTCGTGACCGGGACGGAAAGTGCTCATGATGTCATCTTGTTGTGCGTTTGTAATATAAGAATACAGTTCACTTTCCATTCTCATCTTCATTGTCCATGATGCTGTTGTCGGACTGTCTCTCAAACCCTGTTTCACATACTGCATACTTTCCCAGCGTAATGTAGCCCAAATACCCGTTTTTAGAAGACGGTTTCAGTTTTCTACCTCATGACCACTGTTTTTAGTCGTTTCCCATCATGATAGTGGCGTTTTCAAGATTGTCACACTGAACACTATAGTAACAAACTGTAGTAGCTTCGGATACGCCTTAATAATCGACAATTTACTTAACTAAACCCCAGAGGTAGTTTTTACCTGGCAGCAGTATCACAGCGAGTGGGTCGACGAGCTTAAAATGCAGTCAGAATTATGTACAACGTCGTTATTCATACAGTTAAGTAACAACATATTGTTCAATTACCAGTTACAATCATTGCATTTGTTACAGTGATGACGTTGTTTATTCTTCAGACCCTGAGAAGTTCTTGTCTGTACCGGCTTCCGCGCTGGTCGTTCTTCAGTAACCGAGTTCAAATCTGAAACGGATTCAGGAACAGAATTTCTGCTAACATATCGCATATCTTTAGTGTCAGGTGATAAGTGTCCAGTTTGATCAAGATTTTTTGTGGTACACAGAACCAACGGCTAAATCATGTATTCGGGAAGTAGGAGTGCTTAGATCTTTCGGTACTATTTCTCTGCAAGATCGTACTTCAGCCGGTTCCAGAATAAGCATGCTGATTCTTAAGACACGTTTCTTGAACACCTCAGCTAGACTTCGGTATGAGCTGTATTCTTGTGTTACTGCAAATTGTTATAGACACCTCTGTCGAGCTCATTAAAATTGGATGCATTAGGAGATGTTACATCACCTTTCAACGTGTGTACGAGATTCTTAGCTGTCCCGTTTAACTGATAATATTTGTGTACAGTAAGCATATATCGGCAACCCAACCCACTCAACCATTCTTCCACCTTTTATGCGGTAAAAAACTTGTCCCTCTCGGTAACCAATGGACGGAGAACTCTCTGCTGTAAGACCTCAGAACTGGAGTAATCGTGAGATAAACACTCAGTAAAGTTGTGAACTACATCTCTGGTCAGTTCGAGAAAGAACCAAATATAACCAACGCATGGCATTTGTCCGGAAACCAAACACAACAATCCGCATGTAAGAGCTACCAAACATCGGCCAAAGATGGTTTGGGAAAACTGTGTGCACAACTGACACAATCACGTGCCGTTCGATCAATGTCAGCACCAATCTCCGGCCCCCCAAAAATCAGACATGCCGCTTACTTCATTTTCTCCCATACCACAATGTCTAGGAAGCAAATCACATAAAACTGTTGAACGGAGTGTCGGGACGTATCGAAAGTTGTTCGCAACGAGTATAAATTTTCAGAAAAATGCATTTCTTAGTTCCATTCTATATTTTATGTATGGTGGAAACAACAGATAAATATATTTCGCACGGACTAAACTGTTTTGTTGCCTGTATGTACATTAAAGGGCGACTGCTGATGGAGAAGGGATTTCGACCGTTTTCAACAACTGTGAAAATCAATCGGTTATGAACAATATTTGTGCTTTTGTAGGTAGCTATCGGTCTGTGCGACCTTGGGAGTTGGTAGTAAAATGGGTGAGGGTCTGCTGACCAGATCCGAGGCGAATGAATGACTGAGGCTGAACCATCAGGTTTGGTACACAGCAGTGGGCCGTTACAGTCTCCTTACTACATAACGGGCATTTACTATTTACCATTACACCGGTATAGCGAACGTCGCATTATCACAACGCAGGTTAGTGACCTCTATACATTATACTCATTACTCAAAAGCGAAAGTGGTTGAGCGTTCACATATGATAATTCGGTCGTGCCCAGTGTGAGGTCAATGGCGCAGCGGTAAACACGGTCACCTCATGAAAGTGTGGCCGGAATTCTAGTCCCGGCAGTGACAAGGATATGCGCTACTGACGAGCTCTAATGAGAGCGAAACTCGAGTCTAGTGCTTCTTTTCGAAAGGTGTCGACTGGAAAGTCTATGGGAATGGGACAGCTACGATCAATTGTGGGTGATGTTCAACTTGAGATATCTACACAATTTTTCGTTCCATATCGGGTAGACCAGTGAACTGTATCTCATGCCTGTTGTGTCTCGTCTGGGCCGAGCTTGTGTGTCTGGGCCTGGATATTAATAGGTTAGCCTGTTAACCAATCGGCTTTGTGCACGTGTGTGTGTCTAAGTCATCAGCGGACATTGACGCTCCACAAATCATGCGGGTACATTGCTGCAGTCACGTTGACCGTTTTTGGCTCAATTTTTCTTATGGCATCCGTGTGCGTTTTACGTTACATGCTTGCGGCACCAGTACGTCTGATGTCAACTGATTTTGTTTTGAATCACATTCACAACAGTGCCAACACCATTTGTTCTCATCTTTCGGTTTGGTGAGTCTGAACTGAGCAAAAGTACGGTTGTGTAAACTGCGGTCTTTGATCGGAACGATCACCGGCGCATTCGGGTAATGGAACACTGTTGTGATGGTAATCCGCCTTACTGATTAGTTGCCGTGTTGAAAGGAGCTAGCGACGTTAGTAACGTCGAATAAGGAACGGTAACTTTTGTGTCCCCATTCCCTCACCGGATCGCTTAACGGCATGTGAGAGGCTCAATTGGACACTTGTGAAAGCGTGGTCGGTAAACCATGTTACACGCAGTTCCACTATTGCATTACACGGCTTGGATTGTTCAAGTTGATACTGAAGTACATGTGTTGTAGATCGTTCTCAATAAGCCACGCAAGGAGTGAAACAGCAAAATGTCCGTCATGCCAAGATGGTAAGTAATAATAACGAACGCGAAGTTACCTGATTGGGCATTTACTATAGTTCCTAATTTACTCGTTATAATGAAGTACTTTCTAGTCCAACAGTCCTCCTGATACATGTATCAGTTTACCGTCTAGTGAACGTTTCTAGCATTCGCATAGTTTGTGGTTACCGCCTAGAAGAGGATGTTGTGCGCTTGATTGTGCTTACTTTCGTGATAGCACCTAACAACATCACTTAGACGTAACTGAAAATTGACATTAATATCGACCGCATTTGTGACTGAAACACCTGGTGTACACTCACAAACAGACCAGTCTGCTCAGCTTAGTCGCCTCCTGATTACGATGCAACAGTAACGTAGAACACGATAATTATTCCTCAAACCCATAATCTTAAGTGTTATTGATTTTAGCAAAGTTTCTTCCCACAAAACGCGTTAAACCTTACGTGCTAATGGCTTCTGAAGATTTCTGAATATGTACTCGTGTACTTACTGTGGCTATGTGATTATACTCGGTTTGATGGAACATTTCACGAGAAAATGGCATCAAATCAAACCGTTCAGAGCGAATGTTTGCTGTAACTAGAGAACATTCAAATAACGAATGTTCTATACGATTGTGATTGAACTAAGTTATTGACTGGCGTTCACTCGACCCACTAAACTTACTTGCGAAGTCCTGTCCTTAGGTTGACCCAATTAAGTTGAAGACGCGCCGATGAGGTTAGCCTGACAGCCCGGTTGGAAAATACCGCTCACGACAAAATGCGCACTAAAGTATGCCTTGTTAAATGCATAGATGATATGCTTATTGGTAAATTGCAGTATTATTTTGAACGATGACAAAAATTGCTGAGCAAGCCCATTAGCATCAAATCTGAGACTGCTGCATTTTGTAGGCTGATCGCAGCAAATAACCACAGCGAATGGATGGTTTCAGACAACACATGAACACTGACTGTGAAGCAAATGGGCTGAGCTTTACTCCATAGCAAACTGCTACACTGCCAAACCAGAGTGCAGGCGCTCTGCACCTGTCAGAGCGCACGTGTCTCTAGTCTCGGCTTTCTTTCGCAGGACGACACTGAAGCACGCTGATCACACGCGTGGCATGTGTTGCATAAATGGGGTACCACTGTTCGTTCAGCTCCTAACATCCAGATTTCTATGTGATCACTAGAACCTCTTGACGTTTGCCGAAATATCCCATCCAACAGCTGGCATACTTAAGTTTGCAAAATTACCCGTTTAAGTATATGAAAGCAACTGAAGGAGGATAGCAAAACCTGGTGGGAACAACGCGCTATCGGGCTGGAATAGGCCACTTCCATTGAGAACTTCTGAAAGATCAGTGAGCAAGAAATCAATCAAGATACGAGCAACGGGTAGCAAGAAGCAAGTTTTGAGCGGGACATTCAACGAAGTCAACGATGTGTCTATTTCTAACCGGTACTGATACCTAGGACGCTGGGCTGACCATTCCCTATGGCAGCCGTTGGTCATCCATTGACTACGAATTTGCGATGTGTCTGGACTCATTAATCTGTTGACGTTTATCTGCCCTAGGTAAGATAAGTTCCTCTTGAGATCCAGTTCATGAAACTTCACAAGGTACCGGGACCGGACATACTCTCTCCTACTGTTTTATTAGATGGAGGCCCAGCATCGGTTGAAGAGCAGAAGGCACCGCTCCGGGAATTCTGAGCCAGTAGAGTCGTTCCATATGACTGGGGTTTGGTTAACGTTAGCCCCATTTCCAAAAGGGGTTCACGCACTTCGTATACCAAACACCGAAGGACTGAAATGTCATCCATGGTGCTGAAGCTATATGAAATCATTGTTTTCGTACACTACGGGTAACGCGCGTACAACCTACCAAGCTAGGTTTCGCTCTGTCCTTGGTTGAATTGACCACATCTTCGCACTCCACCAGATGCGTTGACTGTGATGATGTGATGTATCAAGATAACAGTGCTCTAATCTGTGAGGGTTTATGAGGATCCAAGAAGGCTCAATATGGATTATATATTCCAGTTAATCAG
The DNA here is from genome assembly GCA_014338405.1 of Paragonimus skrjabini miyazakii. Classification (NCBI taxonomy): domain Eukaryota; kingdom Metazoa; phylum Platyhelminthes; class Trematoda; order Plagiorchiida; family Troglotrematidae; genus Paragonimus; species Paragonimus skrjabini miyazakii. The sequence goes on along the minus strand of JTDE01014988.1, from coordinate 6,023 downwards.
CTTAGTAAAACTGTGGCAATCATAGCTTTTATGGTAGCCATGTGCAGACCACCACAACCCATAGTCTCAGTTCCACCACTCGCAGCAGTACGACTACAACCGACCACCAGTGTCCTGATTGCTCTGATGTCGTTGGTCCACCAACTACTGACCAGGACAGTCCTCCGAGATTCATACAGATGAAAAGTATAAAGTGACTGGTGCAGCACAGTTTTACTCATCACTATCTTTAAAAGTACTTGTGTTTCAGAATGAAGTTGTACCTGAATCTGCAGTCCCCGATCTTCTGTTTTCACTGTGTTGAGGCTGACATTGGGATCGAGCTAGATTACTATTTACTATTAGTCCCACGGGTTCGAATACTATAATGACCTTTTCAGCTTCCAGGTGGGAAGGTTTGTTTCAAGGTTGATAGTATTTTGTCTTCTGTCCTCCTTGGTGATGAGCCGCTTCAGGTGCATTGTGGACCACATTAGCGCTGGTGGGACATCCTATGAAGTCAAAAATACAACAGATAAAGCTCGGACGGTGTTCACTCATCTAGTCACCAGCGTGAACAACCGAGTATATGACAGCCTGATTGAAAGTTTGCACTGTTTAGCTGCGAAACCTAACACACTGGCTAGGAGGAGCTCCATACTCTGTCCGTTTTTGACCATTAATTTCTTCGAAGTATTGTCGACATGTGGTGCAGATATGGTACCAGGGATTACGAAGTTCCCCGACGTTTCATCGGAAAAGATAGACTCCGACGATCCATAAGCATGTTGATCTCGCTTCACATGCCTCGGTGGCTTAGCCACTTCTTACGAATGCCAACTCACCGCCACCCAGATTGTGTCTTGCTTGCGAGTGGTGAGTGAGGCTGGAAGCGGCAACCTGATGATCAGTGTGTGACTTTGGTTCGGGAGTATGAAGCCACTTACACTGAAGCTAGCTTCACTAAAGCGCTGCTAGCTGGAGTTCGAAGGACAGTGAACATGTTTAGCTTAGGGCCCTGTCTGATATGGGAAAGGACAGAAGTCTGCGACGGTCGATTTGTTAATCTCTGTGTATACTAGTCTAATGTCTGTCACTCTTTCCCAACCCATTTTCCCCACTCCTGCATGGATAAATCACAACCTATTTTTTCTTATCAATTGTTTTAGTGTGTTTGTCGTTCTATGTTGCTTTAGCAGTACACACATCTGTTGAATTGCACTGCAAACTCACGAACAACACGGATAATAACGAGTTTGCCATTCCCTTGCGAAGGTTTCACACTCGTGTTTGTGTTATGGTCAACGAGTACAACACCCCTATCATCCCCAGTGTCTGTCATTACGATTATTTCAAACAGATGCATGCCTGGTGTGGAAAGATTCATTTTGAAGTGCAGAACATCCCGATGGGTTTATCATGTCGGCAGCTGAAAATTATGGCAAATAATTTGCATTCACATTCTGACAACTGTGTATTTATGACTGACCGTTCTCATAAATCCCAGGTCACGTATTCCAACGGAGTTTGGTCGGCATGGGTTGGACACGAAATTGGCCATGTGATTTGACTAGACAGATGTACACATTGACAATGTTGACCGAATTGGTTATGAACATTGGTTTGTGAATGTGTGACCTGAACTCAGTATTAGTCATTGTGCTGTAATGTGGACAGTTTTATGATGCGGTTCTCACAAACGAACAAATGCATAAGAAGACATTTGGATACGTTGACCTTGGTGGTAAAATCGTGTTTACTGCATTCCCCACCTTGACGGAATAATTCGGAGGAGCTTAGAAATGATCCTGAAGGAACGTTTCTTTAGCACCCAATATGTTATCTATGCTCACCAGTGTCTCATCATCATCATCATCATCATCATCATCATCATCATAGACAGCAATACATCAGTGGTTCACACTGATGCTTAACTGCCACACAACCACGAAGGAAAAACCAAACCTTGTACAAAAATATCTAACTACTAAAAATAGCTACGTATATATTCATATATACAACATCAAGGCGCCTACACCTTGCAAACAAATATGCCCGAGCTGTAAATGAAAGTAAGGCGTCATCAGCAAGACAGCTTCCTTACGGCTTTCACTGTCCTGCGTCATTAAGTGCACTCACTTCACAGACAACTCGACCAAACGACGACAACATTCACGCCACTGAGCTCGGTTAGCTGCCATCTTACCTAACGTCTCAGGTCACCGACTATGTGAGTCGCGAGGGCACCAGCCCGGAAGACGAACCCGATGTACAGTGCCCAACCCCTTCGTGAACGATTTCATTTGTGTACACACTGTTTTTGATTTTGCTGAATCTATATAACTGTATGGATCTGATGATAAATTATCAAAAACAATTGTTCGTCACTTCTACTGCTCTATGATTCAATGAGAATTTTCGCGAGATTTCATTTGTCTATGCCAGGTAATCATTTGTCCACCTCGCATCTTACGCCAATCGGCCGCAGCGTCGGTAAACAGTGCTAGGTGTGGCAAACCATTAGCTGGCATCTTTAGTACTTGACCTAACCATCTTAGTCTGTGCAAATGTAGTGACCGAACAAAAGAACTCGTTTGACAATCAGTGCCAAACACCCACTTCCTAACCTCCTCGTTACTTACTCGCTGGGGCCATCCGATACAAGCGAATGAACGCAGACATCGGTAGTCGAATACCTGAAAACGGTTCACGTCGTCTACCCTGAGTGGCCATGTTTCGCTGCCGTAAACTAATACAGCCCTCACTGTTGTCTGATATACGCGGCCTACGTTTGCGTGGACACGTGTTTCCTGTGGTTCCATCTGACTTAACTACTCACACAGAATGACAAATTTTGATACTTGCCGCACTTGTACGGTACATTTCGTGTTCGGCTCCATCTACGTAGAAACCCATCAGATTATGACTGGACCCCGTGACCGTTATAAAACAGTCATCTACCGTTTGCGTTCAGCGTCGAGCCCTACCATAATTTTGTAGTAAATAATTCCAACCACTTTCATTACAGTTTTTTTTGTCTTCTGCGTCCTCATTGAGTCGAGCTGGACACGTTATTCTTGGTACCTTAACAACGTGGCCTTCAGTAGAGCGGGAAAAAAGTACGTTGTTTTATGGGCCTCTGGTTGTGTGACACAAACGTGCACTCAGTCGAACGTCGTTCTACAGAATCAGGGAAATACGATCAGCGGAAGGCGTGGAGGAAAATACGATGACCTATACGACTGTCAGCTTCAGTCGACTCTCGAAATAAGTTATTCCATTGTCGCAATTACTAGAACATTCGGAGACAAGTTCAGACTAGTAGGTAACTGATTGTGTTTACTGAACCATCTACCTAACGATGAGGTTTAGCTGTCGTCTGAGATCCCGCCTGAGTGTGCCAATAGGGAACCTTGACATTATCACACATGTCTGGACAAAAAATGAAACATCATTATAACTGAAAAATGCGAGATCACATATTTTTACGGTACCATACAAGAACATGAAAAACGGTGGAGACAACTTTTGGGTGTCAACCGACTTGGATTACGACGTAGTGGCTCAACCAACCATCTGCTTTAGCACTGTCAGATGTGATATATCACTGCAAGTTATCTCTTGGTCCTCTGGAGTTTACCAACTTACTTTTGCAGTTGGGTTGATGATTGGGAAAATAACCACATTTTGTATGGTCCACATGTAGGACACATGGTGTTTTCCGTCCATCCCTGCAAAAGTTTGACAGACACATAAGCACGTATTCGGTCGTGTTATTTTGGAGACGAGGTGAACGTCGGCTTGACAGTCGGACTGTGGGTGTATACACACGCTAAGACAAGCAGCGTGAAAAGAAACGTAATCATTGACAATCTGAGGACAAAGATGGTCATACACAGATGTGAAATGTCAGGTGCATGCTGGCTATATGCACAATAATACGAAAATGTCTAACAGGCAGGTCGAATGAAATGGTTCAGAATAGCACCATGGAACGTGACAAACAGTCGGTGGATGGGTACGCTTGAACAAGTACGCATATTCACTTTTAGATTCGTAATGTTTGCTACGAGTATTGAGATAGTTAGTAGATCCGTATGTGTCAAAGGTTTCCACCACTACTGACTGTCTGAAGTGTTGCTTCCATACAGTGATCGACTATCGAATTGTTCTGTGCATTGTGCGGTACTTAACCTAAGCAACAAACGCATAGAACAGGCATCGTTTGATGATTTGTGGTCCCAGTCATTTCATTGACCCAGTTGCCTTGCGTCGGTTTATATTTGTGTTACACGTGTTGAATAACTAGTGGATAATCAGGTTGTTTGTAAAAACCACGTCAACAGCAACATGTGCTTATAAACTAGTAACGGATTTTTATCGGTTAAATCATGCAGATTTACATGGTTGAATTCTCTCGTCAAGTACAACGTTTGTAGCTGACAGCCGTAAAGCAAAACCATTCCCTGCTGTTACGTTCACGCGAGTACATAATTGTTTCGACAGACAGTTAAATTACTTATCAGCAAGACAGTTAGTTTGTTGATTGAATATATTTTACAGCTGCGACTATTCGAAACCAGTAGACGTCTAGTCTTTGTGTAACCACAACACTTGGAACTGAATGTGTTTGATTTGAAACACTTCACACGGGAATGCACTACCCAACTCTGTGGTCATGGCGGAACCGGTTCAAAGTTTAAAAATTTACTCGATCGGCACATACATGAAAGACAGCCTGCAGTATGGGCTTCTTAACGACCAATCTATTTCACTCCAGCAAGTCAGTAAATACGCATACCTAACGCAGTATTGCTTCAATTGATTTCACTGTTAATTGTCCATATGATTACACCCCAGCAGCCTCACTAAAGTTTGTTTAAGGTTTTCACAAATCTGTAGATAATCCAATACAATGTTTCTCTTACGAACGTAGAGACAGGAACGCGTAAACAAGGATAGTTCTCTCTTCTGCAACAACCCATGAACCCATGAACCTACAATCCACACTATCCAAAAGAAACAAGTAGTCAACTTACTGTTACATTTCACAAATTATTTGCTTCTATCTTTGCTGGTGCTTCCGAAAACAAGGTTCTTTGTTGTGTCCGGAATCATACTACGTTAGTTGTGTTTTATAGGTTGCCCAAACGAACGGGAACTGCAGAGACAAACTTAGGAGACGTCCACCACGGTTAAATCCAATTTCCCGCTGAGTGTACTTTCGCTGCAACCAAAGCCAGCGGCCTGGTTTTTCACTCACCTTGAACGTTTCGCATCCCCACAAAAGACTTATAGATGGATTGATTTGCAGAACGAAGTTGCATCCTAATGGTGAAACAAGTCAGCTAGTGATCTACTGGTCGCAAAAATGATCAATTTGCTATGAATGAAAGGAAAGCAGAATAATTAGAACATGTAAGAGGTGTCAGTCCCCTCACGAATACATATATTAACAGACATGTAGTTACACGATTGCACAGTCCTGTATGCGCGTACGTATAAGTTGGCGCGAAACTGACATACAAGGTTAATGCATCCCTACTCATTGAATCTTCACTTAAGCGCAGCTGATTTCGTTATCGATCACTTAAATGCTGTTTGCTAAACAGTTATGATTCCTTGGTTTATCCATTTACTTCCCACTTCCCTCTGTCTGCAAATGACATCCAGTGCACCGCCCATTGTTTGACAGAAAATACACAACATACCGAGTATGCATCTGTTGCGAAAAGGACAGCGTCTCTTCTCTTGGCTGGATACACTGTCGGTCCATCTCCAAAGGATAATGGTACGAACATTTGGTAAACGAAAGCACCAAGGTGATCTTAGGCCGGATAATTACATGATATATGATCCACAGTTTACAATGTCTCGATGTCAAGTAAAGATGTTTAAAACAGTTATATCCCTTCAGTAATTTGAACAAAACAGTTTAGAAGACGAACAATGGTAGATGCTAGCATTTCGTATTGCATCATCACTACCAGACAACTAATAACACTTTCAATTTAACTCCTACGACACTTGGGGATTTTGAACAA